>OMNZ01107785.1:0-17521 GCA_900303255.1 Lesueurigobius sanzi
GAACATTACACTGGAGAGACAAAACAATTACTGAAAACAAGGCTTGGTCAACACCGAAGAGAGAACTCTAGCGGTCACGGTTCTCAGTCGACTGTGCATCTCCATCTCAAAGCCTCCAAACATTCATTTGAGGACAGTGAGGTTAAGGTTTTATTGAAAGAAAGTAGATTCTTTTTTGAGAGAGGAGTCAAAGAGGCAATTTTTGTTATAAAGGAAAATCCAGCTATGAATCACAATGGAGGTCTGCGTTACAAGCTGGACCCAATTTATAACAACTTACTGAGACAGGAACCTATTGACAATAACAACCTGAGAGTGAAACCACCCCCACTGTCATGCTAAGGAGCCTGGGCTACTGGGCTCAGCAGGGCCATAGGGGAGTGTCAGCGACTTAGAAGTTAGCCCAGGGTGAGACAATAGGGAGTTAACGAGCCATATTAACTATGAATAGGCTTAGATGTCCGCCTACCTTTTACACCAAGAGAGGAGGGACTTAGAGGTCAACTCCTCCTTCTGGCTCACTCTTAAGAGACCCACAGCGTGCTCACGTCTTTAGTGGCTGATGACGATCTTTGGACTAAGATGGAAATGTCCTACACTTCAACTACAGAGTACAGGTGAAGACTGAAGAATTTTTGCCTACGATGGACAACTCCTGTACGACTGAGAACCTACACAAACTGCTTATAACACTAATAACACCAAACAAGGTATTCAAAGTCTGAAATAAAACCATACATTTAAACATGACCCTCATTCTTTATTCATTATTCTATTTTTTTTTTTATGGACATCGAGTCTGACAAATAAAGATAATAATAAAAAAATAAATAATAATAATAATAATAATATTTTGTTGTTGGTATTTTAGGACTTATTTTAGGATTGTTATTTAAGAATTTATTTTAAGATTACTATTTGAGCTACTGTGACAACGCAATTTCCCTTGTGGATCAATAGGCACATTTTTTTTAATGAACTGCCTTATTATGAAAACATTACATGACAAAAAAATAAAATTGATATCTCCAAATGTGTTTATTTTTTCATTCTTAACCTGCAGGGGAGACCCTTAACACACAAAACACACACATGAGTGTCTCCTCCTCCAAACTCCAAGCTCCCACATAACTGACTGTAGACCTGATGAATATAAAGACCCATAATGATAAGTGAGGTTGAGATTACAATTTTGATTACATTTTGATTCATTGTACAGCCCAAACATCTGCTTATGTTGGATTATTACATGTGACTATGGGTTTCTAGTTATGTAAAATTAGGACCGTTGCATAAAAAGGAACAAAAAAAAGCCATGAGACTGAAACCCGTGAATAGCCATAATGAGCTGAGTAATAATTCCAGCGTCAAACACTATAAGAAGGGTGATTTGGAGCCAGTCTCTAGAGGTCATTCTTTGAATTGCATAATTAAATGCATTTTCTTTTCAGTTCTTTCAAAGTAGGTTACAATACTAAAGTCTCCTTCAAACCCTGCTTACACTGCAGTCAAGAAAGGTTTGTTTTTAATAGGGCATCCCCATCAAAACGCAGCCGACATGAAAGGAAGGAAGCCTTAAAGCGCTTAATGCGATCCACAAACAACCCATGAGCACACGCCTCAGCCAGTCACTTACCTCCCCACTGTCTCTCATGTTCACCATTTTCTTGTCTTTCATCTTTCTCTCCTCTCCTCTTTTGATCCTCCCTGCCTCCCCCGTCCCTCCCTCCCTCTGTCCCTCCCGCACTTCTGCCGGCCCACGTCTATACTTACACCATTTGTATCCCTTCGCCTGGCGCTCTCTCTCTCTCTCTCTCTCTCTCTCTCTCTCTCTCTCTCTCTCTCTATCTCTCTCTCACCCGCTTGTTTTATCTCCTTCTCCGAATCTCATTGAAGCATCCCTCGATCTTTCCGAGCAGTCATTCATTGTAATGGTTCAAATGTCAAGGAAAAGAGCCCGGCCGCCCTGTACCCCTTGTCAGCCCCGGCATCAGCCGCTTTGATCAGTCTGTTACGCGGCCGTCTTCTAGATTCGGCGCCGCGGCCCTCTCCGGCAAATATTGTACAAAGATGCTTGCCGCTAATTGCTAACGTCTCAAGATTTATGGCTTGATTGACAGCGGAGGAGAGCGAGATTATTGGTAGCTTTGGTAAATCTCTTGGCTGAGAAAGTTCAACTGGGAGCGCCCATTAGAGTTTCAGTGTTTCTATTTGCAATGATGTGAAATAGAGGATAGATGGGCCAAGACATGGGCTATTTTAATGAAACATGCCTCTCACTATTTTCCAATTAGTCGGTTGGAATTGTGAGGTCAGTTGTAGAAAATACGGTAATGGACAAATGAGTCGCTTAACAGCCCTATGAAGGCTGTTGTGAATTAGGTACGTCTGAAGGCATATACGTGATCAGCCGTGTGCTCTTTTGTAATAACACCGCATTATGTAATACCAGTTCAAAATGTTATAAAATGCTCACTTTATTCTGTATTGTGTAATAATGTACACATTTTGGAACCAACTGGACACGTTTTGTAATTTATTTTTTATTTTTTGTTGTTGTCTGGTGAATCCCTATAGGCTTATAGGGTCCCAGTGCCCTTTTTACAGTCTGTACATTGTGTTTCCTTGTCCTCCCCACAGATACACGTACACCCTGTGCCCCTTCAATCAAGTCACACAGAAGAGCACTACAGGCACCGAGGTCTCATTAGGGTAAGTACTTAATCGCCCTCTTCTTTTATGGCAAATCTAAACTGCACTCCATGAAAACAACCAGCTTGTACTATAAGTTACCTTTACAATATTCTATCATTTGTTGGAGAGCAGGTGCTAAACTGTATGGACGATTTACTGTTTTTGAAAGAAATATCTAAACAGAATCTGTTCATGTTCCCTTATCACAAATATACTAGAGTTCTGTTTTGAGTCCTTCATACATGTTTTCTTTGAGTCTGAGACTTAGAGTCTAAGGGTTGTTTTTGACACTAGTGCAGGAGTCTCCAACCTTTTTTGTTAACCTTGAGGAGCTACTTTTACGGAACAAAAATGGAGCTTCGAAGAAATGTGTGTAACGAGGCAACACAAATTAGGTGGAGGTCATTTTTAACACAATGCTCTAGTAAGGACCAACTGAAGTAGATTAGGAATATTTATTAGCGAATCTGATAAAGGAAGGGTATCAAACATGACTCGTAGAACATACTTTTCTGAGGATGTCAAAAAGAAGTAAGTCTCGAGTCTAGCCTATTCCTATGAGGAGTTATATTTTTAAAGAAATAACCAAAATGCTCACTCCAGCCTTTATACATTATTATTATTTATTAGGCTACAGTCCTGTAAGGCTTTTGACCAAATCAACACCATTTTAAAATGTGAAATTTAAAGTGTACTGAATTATCACAATGCTCATTTATTAATTTATTTAAAAATGTTTTCCCCTGTATACAATATAGAGTATGTGGCCCATGACCTGCCGTGCTTAATTTTGGCACTCGACCCAAAACGAGTTTGAGACTGACTTGATAAAGGGATGATGAGGCCGAACGACAACCTGGATACTGAGGGCAGGAATCTGAATCATGGATGTGAGTTGAGTGAGAAACTATCAGATGGCTGGGATGAGAGAGACTGTGTGGGGGCTCCGTCCCTGCAGTTCACCCGGTAGAGTATAGATGGCAGAATATAAAGGGAGGGTGAGGTCGAGAGAACGTGACCAACAGAGATGGTTGAACTTCCTGGGAAAGCAGCTGCTGCGAAAATGGGAAGTACCTGTAGAGGAGAACAGGAGTGACAGGAGAAACTCGAGGGGTAGTTGCCCTACTCCTGAACTTAATGAGTTTTCTCTTTATACTTATACCATATTCACTTGAATGCTTGAAGCATGTGTTTAAAGCTACAATAATGTTATTCAATCGGATGTATAAATATATGGCAAAAATATGACTTTAAAAAGTCATGGTCAAAAATAAGTGTTATGTAGCTTTAAGCAGAGCATGTCTGTTTCCGGTTCAGCCAGACTGAATGGAGAGAGGGGAGGGGGGAGTCGGCAGAAAACAATGAAAACTTGTTTTTTATCCCCGATTTCAAATCAAAAGTAGAATGTCTGCACATGGACCCTACTATGTTTTGCTGAACCTGCAGATAGACAGAGGAAATCAATCCGTGAGCAGGGAGAAAGATTAAGATTTGTTTGCAAATGATTTTTTTTTTTTTTAATTGTATGACAATTCATTGAACATTTATTTATATATTTATTTATTTATGTATTTATACATTTATTGTTTTGACAGTCCTGGTCCTCCATATACTGGGGCTTTAACATACAACAAACGAAAAGAGAATGCATCTCAACTGCAACTTATCAACTGTGTGTGTATGGAGTGATGCTTCACCTGCCTTGGTTTATTATAGCCACCCAGTCTGTGCTATCTCCTGGCTCTACATAATCAGGAAGTTCTATCCTTACCTACTGCACAGCTTCTGGGATGTGTAGCACAGCTTTCCTACCCACTCCAAAACAACATGCTGCAGCTCCATCTGATAAAAGCGCTAATGCTCGATCCGTTAACCAGAGAGTCAGTGGGGTTTGTTTTTATGGGGAGTGAGGGAAGGAGGGCTGTTTTACACCAATACAGCATTTTACAACAAACTCTATGTAAGGTTCTAGAAAGAATGTTTGTGTTTGACGTTTGACCACAAAAGGCATAATACCCACTGCTTTAAAAGACAGCACACTGACCTGACTTCTGCCTCTGTATAATCGACAATAGGGACTCTTGACACTGTAATCATGTCATGTGAATGTAACCTTACCTAACACAACGTAATGCTGCCCCAAGTGCAGCATGTGTTAACATTTCTTGCCACAATGTGATGGACTCTTTCAACAGGCTAACAGCTCGGCCACTCTGACATTTAGAGGCCATCCCCATTCGCGCCGCTAATACAAAGTGACGTTTCTGAGTGGTTCGGGCTTTGGCTTTTTGTTGTTTCGGTTTTGTGTTTAAACGGAGCTGTCCCTAAACGACAGCTTTTCTCATTTCTATAATTGACTGGATACAAATCCCCGCCGTTATGAAAGCCCCTCAATCATTGTTACAGTTCTCAGATGAAGTTAGCCTGAGAACCAATATTTGCACTATTGACTTTTTTATGGTTATTCAATCCGCGTTAGGCTTCATATGACCCTTAATCAATTGCAAGCAGATCACTCGTGTAGTTTTAATACCCTTTGATCAATGGCGAAATCCAAGCCAGCGTTTCATATAGTGCTGGGCTTGTATTTCCTGGACCGAGAAGGGTTTCAATTTCATTTCAAGGATTAGACCCACCCCCCCATCCCCCATTCACACGCACACACAGCCCCCGGGACTGCCTGTGCCGCTGGACACCGCGGTGTACATCAAAATTCCAATGTGCGATGAGAGATGCTGCTCAGTCGCCATAGAAACACACCTTTAGATGTCACAAGATTTTTTTTTTTTTCTTCCTTTCTTCCGTGTGATTTTTTTCTTCTTCTTATGTGAGGTGATAATTACGGGATGTCTCTCCCCGTCCTTCTCCACACTCTCATTAGCCTTAGCCGTCAGTCATCTGAAACTTTCCTAGGGTACAATTATTCAGACGCCATTTGACTTTGACACTTTGCTCCTTGTATAATTTACCCCCAGCTCCACCTTTTAACTGAAGGATTCTATTGTAATCCTCCGTCATTTGTCACGGGTTAAGAATCTAAAAGCCCACAGTATGTAAAATATGAGAAGTTATACGCAACCCGCTCCCAATGGGTTTGCAGATTGATATCCAAAGTTTCTCCTGCCAGCAGCGCTTTAGCATGTAGTAGCCTCCGAGAAGAGAGAGTACAACTTATAAATCCATTTCTTTCTCAGATATACAGTAGATACTTCTTATAAATTAAAATTAATGACACACATCATTTCATAAAATAGATCCGACATCTCATTATGGTCAACATTAATTGGCTCTAAATGTCTCCCTGCTCCTCACCAGCTTTCACCCTTTCCATACTGTGTAACATTTCACTCCATAAATAGGATAAGTAAATTTAACTCTGAGTGTTTTCCTTGATGATAAATGTCTCATGCCTCTTCCTGACCCGCTCCTTTGAACCCGGATGGTTGTTGCATAGTATTTTTTTTTCAGTTTATTGTGCATCCACATTTTGTCTCTTGAAGACAAAGTTAATCCACGAATATACCACACAATTGGTTATTGTTAGGGAAATTAGAATTAGGGACCACACTGTACGCTTAACACCTACACCAATTTGCGACATTGTCACATCTCTCGTTAACTTTCTATTTCGTTTGGCAGCAAACTTCTCCTACGTTTGTGAACATATATCTCACATGGCTAATTGGAAGCGAGTGCTGTTCTTTTTTGCACCAACACCTCCTACACTTAGGCGCGGAGCGGAAAGTGCAGCGTTTTCTCCGTGTTTTTAGCGGCAGTCAAGCTGGAAGAACAGAATGCTAACTGTGAGTAATTTGACCCTGGGTGTTTCTGCCTGCCTGTCACTCATCAATGTATGGAAGGCCAAGTGAGGCAGCGCTAGATCAAACACCGCCTTATGCAAGCTCTGGTCATTCTGGTTGGGAATGGAATTGCTGCGAAAATGAAAGGATTACATAATGAGGAATTTGAAGAAACTGAAATCATTTCTACTTCTGTGCTGTTCCTGCTCAACTTTGTCACATCTGCTTCATAATACTTTTCATTTAGCAATTCAGAAAAGGTCTTCAATCAAGCTTTGATTTTATTTCATTCCCAGGTGTTTGGGTTCAGGCATGGGCAAGGGGGTCACATGGGCATGGCATTCAACATGGCATTGGTTATTACTAGATTATCGTGGAACTAATTGTCCTAAGTGTTCTTTGCATCCAACCCTTCAACCGGAGACTTGGGGAAAACTGTCAAGAGCAGTGGGCACATGTAGACTGGATCTTGGTCAGGTGTAACTAGGCGGAGGATTTACAGGACTACAGCCTGGGAAGCCACATGCTTTTCCTGTTCGATACAAAGAGGTTCAGGTTGGGACCCAGCGCTATTTCCGTAGTGCCAAGGGGCATGATTGACTGGTGGATTAACCAATCAGATAATCATTATGGTCCATCCTATCCACCCTATTCAGGAAGTCGCCATGGGGGCCGCCATCTTGTATTTATGGTCAAACTGAAGGTCTGACTTGAGGTGATTTTGGTTTCATTTTTGTTATTTGTGCAACATGTAGTATTTACAACAAATCACTATGTAAATATAACCATCAGCTCTAGTCCTTTAGAGTTCCTCAGACAATTAGCCAATTAGAGTGACTACTAAGCGCTAAAAATAATTTTCTGTCACTTTTTTCATGTCGTTCTTCCACTGAAACTAAACCTGAGCCACACAAACTTATTTACGTTTTTTGTTCATTCCCATTTTATTTTCTTTACTCTCTTGCCAACAATGGAAATCCCAGCTCACAGGAAGTGCTAACACAAACAGGAAATGCTTTTACAACAAAAGTGGGCGGGGCAGAATAAGGTGAATACAGAACAAACCTGACGAGTTATGCAACTACAATTTCCCTACGGGGATTAATAAAGTATACCTTACCTTACAAAGATATAATAAAAAGATAGACGACTGAGAAACAGCTCCATCTTCTGCCACAGGCAATCCACTAAACTTGTTTTTGTTTTGTTTTTCCTTGTAGTGGAATAAAAATGTGTATTGTAAAAACGGACATTTGTGATGAAAATCCCTTGTGTAAAGCCTTTTGATCTGTTGTGACCTGGCAGGCTAGTTCTTGTTCATTGCATTACCCTGACAGCGTTGCTCTCTGAAAGTTGGAGAAACGTTTTTAAAGAGAGCCTAAACGGGCGTGCCACAGCTTTCTCCACTCATGAATATTGCCGCAAAAGGGTCGGAAAAAGTCGGAGGCTTTGGGGTGAGTTTGTGGCCGGTGTCTGCAACATAAAAAATCCTACCAATAAAATATAAATGATCTAACTAAAGGCTACGCTAATCTCCGCTAACCTGACAACCGCTATGAAAACGATCCCTCTGTTCCAAACGCCAACTTGCTACGAAGATTATGTGGGAGGGACTTGCCAGGGCAGGACCTGATGACGATTCACCCATGAGTCAGCCCCAGAGCGCTCAGATCAGTGGATTATAAGGATGTGCTTTGTTTTTTTGGTGACTCGTAACGCGTCTTAAAGCTGGAGAAACAAGATGAAGTGGAGAAGCTGCTGTGAGTTTTTACAGATGTTAAAAAGACGTCAGGAGCTGGTGAATTGTTACGTGTTGCGCTGTTGTTCTTTTATCTGGACATAAACGACTGGTTTATGCGCTCATATCTTTTGCTTATGGTAAATGTATTGTTGTTAAGCAGTAGTCTCATTGTGGAAACCTTCTTGTGCCTACAGTGGGTATAAAAAGTCTACACACCCCGGATGAAAATGTATATTATTGTGAATAAAGAAGCCAGGACAAGCTCAAATGAACTTCCAAAGTCATGAAGAGTTATACCATGTAGCCCCCACTTTGGCAAGTTTCACAGCTGGTAAACGCTTTTGAAGCTGCTGAGGGTTAGGGTTAGTGTGTCAATTCTAGTTTGAGGGACTTTTGCCCATTTTTCATAACAAAAGTTTTCCAGAACTGAGAGGTTTCAGTCCTGTCTTGAACGCACTGCTCTTTGAAGGTTTATTCACATACTGTATTTTCAGTGATGTTTATGTGAGGAGACTGTGTAGGTCACGAGAAAACCTTCAGACAGCACCTCTAGAGGTCGTCCATTGTGGATTTTGAGGTTCAGGATTATTATCCATTTGGAGAAGGCCTCCACTTTTTCACAGATGGTGTTATATTTTCACCCAGAGTTTGTTGGAAATTAATTTAATTCATTCTTTCTCGAACTGTGACATGTGCCCTGGGCCACTGGCTGCAAAACAAGCCCAAAGCCTGATGGATTCAGCCCCATACGCAATAGTTACAGATGATGTTCTTTTGATGAAGCTGGTGCCCTTTCTACCTCAAACGTACCATTGCTCATTATGGCCACAAAGTTCCAATTAGACCTCTTTTTTTTGTTTCCAAAAGGCATCAGGCTTGTCTAAATGTTATTCTAAACTTTCAGATGGCACAGTAGAACTTTTCCACCTGCCTTTTTTCCTTTAAATTTATTTTTAAAATCTGAAAAATTAGAATAAAATTCATTATTATTATTATTATTTTTACATACAAGGGAATGTCTCATCTGTAACTTCATGACTTTGGAAGTTCATTTGAGCTTGCCCTGGCTTCTTTATTCACAATAATATAAATTTTCATCCGGGGTGTGTAGACTTTTTATACGCACTGTATGTGTAGCCTAGTTAACATGTTGAATCTGATGCTCTGGGAATAAGGACCAACATTAGGTGTGTAGCCCAATGTTGGTTCTGTGGGTATTTGCTGATATGTCGTTAAATGCTTCTTTTTAGTCTGAGAAACAGCAGTAAATGTGTTTAAGCAGATCTAATTGTAAAAAAACCCATCTGCAACAGCCCCTCCTAGAGTTGACATCACAAGCCCCCACCGGCAGCAGTATTGACCCTGAAGAGTGCGCCACCCATTCGGTTTTAGCATGATTTTAGGCACAAGTACAAAGTAGGATTTTGAAGTTGGTGTAAAATGTCAAAAATGATGTCAGGGACAAGTAGACAACACTATTAGACACCCATTTACACAGTTTATCAGCAAAACAACATGATTTGGTGTTTAATTCGGGCGTTCTGCTCTCCCAAAATTCCGTCCACTGGGCGGCGCTGTGATCAAAGAATTACACCTTACTTTGCCATGTGCACTTCCGGTTGATCGCATTAACATGGCGAAACACGGTGACAAACGAGTGACAGAATTGTGCGAACGACTGAAGAGAAAGGGTATTTGCAGTGTGGGAAAACTGTTGTTGCTTGTTGAAAGAGCGGATGATGTGTATGAAGACTTAGAAGAAGACGACAGTGAGCAGAGCGAAAGAAAACGCTTGTGTGTGCGAGTGACAGATGGTGACTGTGTGAATCCGCCGGGCAGACAAATCCAGAAGCAGCGCTGGCGACAATTACCCATAATGCAGCGCAAAAATCAGTAGCCCCCCGCGTCTTTTTTCCCCCAACCCAGTTCTGCCATGGCCACGCCCCCTGCATTGCTAACCACATCCCTTTTCCTAACCCTAAACTTAAAAAATAATTAAAATTTTAATATAAACTTAATAGCTCCACCTAAAAAAAAGCCTGACTAGGAGTGTCGTCCAATGAGAATGTGCGGGGGCGGGACTTATGGCAGAACTGGGTTTGGGAAAAAAATGAGGCTCAGCCCTCCCCCGCCCTCCCCCACCCAGGGGGCGAGATTTTGGGAGAGCAGAACGCCCGAATTGCTCTTTAACTCATACCTGCATTAGGAATATTAACGATGAGTTTGGACCACAAATAACAATTAAACATTTTAGCGCTCTCTGTCCCATCATAAAATCAGGTTTAGAGCCTTTCATTGCAAGGAAAAAGAAGTTATAAAATGTGTTCTGAGATTTTCATACAGGATTTGAAATAATCTTACACCTTTGAGTGATGTGTTACAAATTTGCATCTGTGAATAATGGCCAGGGTGGTTCAGCTAGATGATCAAGGCACACTATTTATTAATAACTAGGTAGGATCAGTGCCTTAATATATTAATAATATAAATAATAATAATGCATTAGTCGTATAAAGTGGTTTTCCAGATGCTCAAAGTTGCTTTACAATTCCATGCACTATTCTTTCACTACTTGGTGATGGTAAGCTACTACAGTTGCTCTGGCTTGGACTGACCGAAGCAACACATTTATTCATGGCATTGTTTTTTTTTTTTTACATGAGTAACCCTGCAAAGATCTATAAAGTGTTCTAGAAGTAGATATAAAGTACCCTAGAAATACACCACTTTCTGATGCACTACACCACTTGCAGAGTCATGAAGTGTGTTGAAGCCTGGGGAAGGGGAGTGGGGTACACATGAATCATAGCAGCATGCTGGGACGAAAGTTCATTTTTTTAACCTCGACACACCATCAGTCAGCCAGTGCAGGATACAGCGCGGGCTTCTTGATATCAATCTGCATCTTCTTCCTCCCTGGAGCGGGTGGGAGAAGGGGGGGGGGGGGGGGGGGGGGTCGAGGGCCAAAGTGGTTTGATTTAAACGGTAGCATTTATCACACCTGCTCCGGCGTCTTCCTAAAGGACGAGCATGTGAGAAATAGAAAAGGGAGCAAAGTCGGGGAGGTGAGAGGAGTGCATTAATATGTGTGCCTTGTCAAAAGGCGCAACGCCGCAGCGCTGTGACGGCTGCAGCGCTAACATTGCTAACACAGGCTTGTATTACAAACATGGTTCTGAAAAGGTAGGATGATTCTGTCTGTAAAATGCAAATTAATGCTCGGTGTACTTTAAATCACACAGTTACGTAGCCTGGCCTAGTTTCTGCTGAAAATGTGAATTTTTTAAGTTAATACAAGGATCTACGTATATCAACTGCCACAGACAAAACGCACATTCCCCATAAACTTCTTCCAACAAATAATTTAGTTTCAGTCAAGATTTAGTCAAATTGTTATGTTATGTAATGTTATGTAAATTCGATTCAAAAATGAATCTAGTTAATTTTACCTTAAAATGATTGTATTCAAATATATTTAATAACTATTCTGCTTCATTGTGCTTCTCCCACACAGAAAAGCACAGACCTGTTCCTTTGGCTGTGAATTTAAATGATATAAGGCTCTTTCAAACTGTGTCACTGAAGTGTTTTAGTCCCTTCTTTTCATTCCTATTTAGTCTTTTTCAGTCAACCAAAATATCTGGAGGTTTTAGTCATAGTTTTAGGCTCATTCACTACTTTTGATTGAGTTAAATATTCCTTTGACAAAATTATGAATATTTTAGTCGACGAAATTAATATGTTCCAATGGATCAATGATTTAATTTTTTCAACACAGCTGAGCTTTTTTTTTCCTGTCCTACTTTTATTTGACCATGTTGCCAGAATGTCAGAAAGAGTAGTGAACTTGCACACGCAGCTTGTCAATGAAAGCACCAAGCAGGGACAGCGACTCTTGCTGCATTGACATTCCTAATACCGGCTTGTTCCATTTAGCCTCATTTGGATTAGCCATGTTAACCTCCTTGTCTTAAACGAATGGTGCTGCTGCAGCATTTCGATTACAGCTCAGTTTGTCAAGTGTGTCAAGGCTCATAAAAGTTCAAAATTGTTCCCTCAGCCCTAACCTTCCTTCATGCTTGACTTTGCGGCGTGTTTGCCGTTACCCTATTAACAATATAAATGTTCGCCGAGTGTCATAAATCAGCTCGGGAAGGTTGCTAGCTCAATATGGGACCCCACACGTACTGTATGTTCCCATAAAGATTTCACAAAGCGCGGTCGTCATACTGTATGCACCCAATTATCTGTAAATGTTGATATTATACAACTCATATTCAAGCCTGAATTCCAATGTCTCCATTTTCCATTTGCTTTTGCGGGCCTGAGCAGCTCAAGCGCTTCCTGGAAATGGCCATTGTAACAACAACATCAGGCCCGATAATGATAATTGAGTAGAAGAAAATGCTTGCATTGCGACAAACACCGTTCGGCGCTGACAGTGTCGTCCATCTTCATAATATCCCTCCACCCCCACGAGAGGTAGGCGCGGGAACAATGACAGGGCGCCAAACAGGCTGTGCAATTCGCCGCAACGCATAAACACATAGCAGCGTATCAATAGGTGTTGTGGCTTTTTTATTCAAATTTTCCAAAGTATCCAAGGAAAATCATGCAGTTACTATTGTAGAGTCTAGATTCCACTCTGTTTGCTCTGGCCTTCTAATAAGAGGTTTGTTGTGCTACCGAACAAAGGATTGTCTTAGCAACCATACAGCCAAATCGAAACCAAAATGTATCATCGCTTACACCAGTGTTCAGAACATTAGTCAGTTGTGAATTGTTGCAAAGACCATTGAGACATCGCTGGAAGTTAGGTTTAAAATTCAGCCAATGGAAAAAACAACAACAACTAAGGCTTAAAAACGATGTAACTGATATTTTCCTGGTATTGGAATGACATTGTTTTTGTCCTTGTTAATAAACTGTTGCGAAAAGACACCGTGTATGTAGTTCCAAGCCTTTTTTCCAACTCTACCTGTATACTGTAGCTAGCAGGCAAGTTTTTGTTTTTTGCATTATTGTGACAGTGACCCTGAGCTTTGTGAAATGTGTTTTTAAACCCTTCCCTGTGAAGAACTGGGATATTAGAAGGCGCCTCATGCCCACCGCCTTGAAGGACTGGACAACATGAACTGCAGCTCAGACTCTGCATTTGCTAGGCTTATCTATAGTCTGTGCGTCCATGGGAGTGGACCTCTCCTCATTGTGGTTCTCGTCGAGGCTTCTCAATTTTTTCCCACTAGTTTTTTTTTCTCCTTGCTGCGAAGGTGGGTCTCTACAGTCCAGTAAGGCAGGGCTCTAGACTGTGACCAAAATGGTTGCATATGCGACTATTTTTAAGGAGTATGCGAGTAAAAAAAATAAGTGGTATCATCTGTGCGAGTAAAAAAAAAAAAGTTGTTGCGCAACAGAGAGGTCTATGGCCCCAGTGTCTCCATGCGCAGCCCTGAAATGCTTCTCTGAGGCAGTCATGCACGCACAGTGTCCGTGGCGTGCCATGGTCCGTGTGGGGAAACTTGCCCCAGCGCTGTCATTCCCACGAGGGACGAGCTCATGTACGAGGGCAGGAGCAGAGTGACTCGTCAGGTGGGGACCGCTGGTTTAGCACTCTTCAATCTTTGATCTTAGTTTGCTGATGATTTCCTCACGGTAGAAAGTAGCCTTGTTTGTAGCAGAGAGCTGCTAACGTAAGGTTAACAGCCATTAAAGCTAACTCATGTTATTATGACCCCATGACCCTCCCACCCTGCTGCTCTCTGCAGACAGTTTTATAGGTCCGTTTCCACCAGCACTGTTGCAGCCGCTCAGTATGCGCTCAGAGCACGATACAACTCTGCTCTGAGCATTTCCATGACAAATTGAATTTGGCGGCACTGCGCGTGGTACAGCCGGAAGTGCTTGTGAAGTGGCAGTGATATAATAGTGCCCTCTACCGGGTGATATGGTCAGGTGCAGGTGCTGCTGTTGCAGTTTTGGTATGTTGTTGTGAATCGCCGATATGAGAGGATGCTCGCGGACTTGCTGGAAGAAGATGCTGCCACGCAGCTATGATCGAGTGTACTGCAGAAGAGCGGCGGAGAGCTAGAAGCAAAAACAGGTAAGATTTTTTGCTAATGTAGCTGGTAACTGCTAACGGCAATTCTTAGCGTATATGCTTTGGGACTAGAAGCATCTGTTAAAACTAACCCAGCGGCAAAAATAGCCTTTAAAAGAGCTATAGCATGTCCATATTGAACAACATCTTGCTGCTCCTTGAGCTAAAATATCCAATAACTTGGCAAGCTATCACAAGCCAACTACTACAAGATGTATGTTTGTTTTGACGATGTTACACAGCTATCATAGGTCTTTTGTGAACAGCAGTATCCTACTTCATTTGGTGCCGACCTTTAATTTGTTGGGATTTTGGCATATTTTTGTTTGTATATCAATGCAAACCATTTAAATTAAACCAAATGTTTTGTGTGTTTCAGAGGCTGGCACTTCTTCGTCTCGAGCCCTGTGAAGTTATGGATGATGTTGTGCCCGGCTTCACAAACGCAAAGCGGATAGAGAAGTTCAGGATATCCGAGGAAACGTTCAACTTTCTGTGGAATAAAGTCCGCTGTGAATATGTCTGTCTGTTTTTGAAAGTTCCTTTCACATTATTTACAGTTGCTCTAGCATGAGGCAAGGCCAATTTATCTGTAGAGCACAATTCATACACAATGCAATTCAAAGTGATTCCCAATTTCATTAAATTACAAGAGAGCAGATAAAATAAATCATTAAAACAAATATAACCATTAACTAATGATATTAAAAGCGAAGAATGCAGATACAATACTTTCAGTGCCATATGCACAGTTAAATAGAACTTTTCCTTCAGCTTGGATTCCGCATAAGCATTAGGATGGTAGAGATGGCCCATCAAATTACAAACAGTATAATATAGAGATGGTAAAAGCAATGGAGTGGCTATCATTTGAATTGTATTGTGTGTGATTGTTCACAGCAACAGAGTACGTAACAAAACACATTCTAAACCAAGTATTGAGTATTTGTTACTAAATCAGGGTTTCCACGGGGTATTGAAAAGCATTAAAAGTCATTCAATGAACTGTGTCAAAAATAAGGCCTTGAATGTCATTAAAAATCATGGTGGCATGAGAAGCTTATAGATCGTATGCATTTACATATTATACAAGTGGGGATCGCTGGATAATGTAGCTATTATTTGAAACATCTCAACACTGGCAGTTGGTTCAAAATAGACGAAATCTTAAAATACTCCGACTGTGTATTGAATAAGGACTATTTGATGAATGAACAGCAGGAGGCAGCAATACGCCGTAGTTGCGTCTAGTTTGCTACTTGAAAAGAAGAAGAAGAAGACCTCACGTCCGGTCCCCAGCTGGCGCTCGCTCACTTTTCGCTGGACCCTGGCTCCTCGGGGGGCTGTGTTTCGCCCCTGGCAGCGCCTCTAGAGACTCCTCATGGTGCCAGAGGCCGGTGGGACCGCAACACTGGTAGCGCACTGGGGCGGTGAGGGTTTGCACAGGGAAACTGACCATATCTGTCTTTTATTCACTTGTCTGTTTTAACCAATAAGCAGTTATATCCATATGATATATGACATTACATCAGATAGCCTACTTTTTGTATTTTTCTTAGTTAGATTATGGTTGACAAGATATTATTTGACAGTAAAAATGTAATTCCTAAGATAATATACTACAAATGACTGTAATATGGATTTGGGAAAATGAAACTGGCTAAAACTAGACTAAAACTATCACTTATAGAAATGACTAAAATGTGACTAAAACTAACCGGCATTTTTGTCTAAAAGACTAAAACTAAGACTCAAACTGAAATGGCCAAAAACAACACTGGATGAAGCAGGAGCCAATACAACTCCACTGGAGAGAAAATGATTTTTGACAGAAAAAACAGACAATATCCAAATGTTTTCCCTGATCACTAACTAACATAACACACTCTTTTGAATATTGCCTCCACTTTTGAACTCCTTTATGAGGGAAAAAAGAAGAAGACATCTGCAATTTTGACAGTGGATTGTTGAAGTAATGACAGATTTTAATAATAAACTTCCACACTTTTAAAACGGTTGGACTTTTAGATTGTTTGTTTGCTGCTTTTGGAAATGACTGTTCTTGTTTTAGTGTCTAGTTAAAGTGCGACCAAAATAATCTATGCGCTACCAAATGAAAAAGTTGGTAGCACCAGCGCTACTAAAAAAAGTTAGTCTAGAGCCCTGGTCTAGTGATATTGGGCTATACAAAATAAATTCATTAATTTTTAGCAAACAAACAATGAATGAACAAACAATAAATAGGCATAGATGGCCTTTAATGGTAACCACTCCATAACATTGGACAATGGACCAAAAAGAAGATCAGAATTTGCTAATATGTCGAACTCCTCCCCTTAGATCAGTATATAACAAGCTCCCTAACCAGAAGTACTTCAGAACTAATTATCAAAGTATCTTGAATGGGAGGCTAAATGTCTTCACCTAAATAGTCTCAATGGCTGCTTTTAAAATCTTTGTCATTGTGAAACATGCCTGGAATTAACACTACATATACTGTAAATACCCAATAAAGTGTCCGTGGACATTTTTTTTTTTACTTTAAGTTGTTTAATGACTTTCCTGGGCCACATTTGCTACTCATTTAAGCGTGCGGACATTTGAGGACAGCACTAAGTCCTGGGAAGGCTCTATTGATCCCTAAAGATCGGAGGTAAGCTCTGAATACGTCTTTGTGAGTTCTGACTTTCTGCTGTGTTCAGCGTCTAACTATTGTTGAGCGATTGCAGTCGTCCAACTTTCCCTCTTGTAATGAATTTTTGTCCAGTTGCTAATGGTGTTTGTGATGCAGTGATATTTACTCTGGTGCCCCGAGCAACTTGGCATTTTAGCTATGCAATGAAACGCCTGATGAATGAATGCTCTTGAATATGAATCTATATCTAGCATCACGTTTAGTTTTGTTTATGGCGCTGACTTTTACTAAATGCTAAATACCATAAATGTGTTAGCAGAGTGGCTGCAAGCAAATGGATGGAGCCACTTTCACCTGTGGTTTCATTACAAGACAAGAGGCTTTCCATGTTGTGGTGACAGTTATGTGTCGGGCTGGGCGATATGGCCAAAAGATCTAGTTAAATCGTGATTTATAGTTTAAATCACGATTTTGATTTTCTCACAATTCATGTGTATATTATATTGTCTTTTAAAGGCGACTAAAGCCATCTGCTTCGTGAATCAGACCTAAGT
>OMNZ01107810.1:0-12437 GCA_900303255.1 Lesueurigobius sanzi
TTGTGAAGATCCAGACCCTCTGTACAAAATGAGTACGAGGGTATGGTAAGACCAGGCTAACATTATGCCTATGGTCGTTACATTTGACAGCATTCAGTTTGGCAACTGCACTTGGATAAAAACTGTTCTTAAAATCTCCTGGACTTAATGGACCTGTGCCTACTCAGGTACTACAGTGTCCTGGATGTGAGGTGTCCGTGATGGTGGTTTGGGCCTTCTTGAGGAAACGTGAGCTGTATAGCTCTGTCAGAGAGAGGGGAGGGCAGCCAGTGATCTTCTGAGTGATTTGAAATGTAAAATTAAAAACAGTTTAGGTTATTATGTAGGAAGCCAATGGGCCTGTTTCACAAAAAAATGTACTGAAAATATTTGGCTACCCAAACATCGCTAGGGAATTTATCTATTGCTGTGACAACGAAATATGGCAACAGTTATGAATTGTTTATCTCTACCTACACTTCCTCTGCTCATGTTGAATAAAAAGTGAAAATTAAAAGAGAAAATGTCAAACCAGAAAAAAAACTACAATTGTATTAACTGTGTTTTAGTGAAAATGTGTCTAATGAGTCGTGTGCACTTTAAGTTCTAACTCTCAAGTTAGAACATTTTGTGAAGCACCTTAACTTCTGTGGCGTTTCATTTTTTTCCCGCACCTCTGGCTATTTGTTCAAGTCGGGTCTCCCACCTGTGGAAATGCGGCCCCCTGCAGTCATGCCAATGGGCCATATCTCCTCCTCATCAGCTTTTCCCTTCGATTGATTTCCTCTCTGATATTACCAGCCCGCATTTGTTGTACTTTTGGGAGACGTTTTGACATTTCCGAGTTTGCTGTCTGCGCTAACTGAATAACAAGCCCCGAAGCATTAAAATACATCACAGTACACGCTCGCACATAGGCACATAGGCGCTGCGTATTGAGCTGGGGATCACCACTATCCAGAAGCAGGCCTTGGGCGGCTCATTCATTTTGGAGACCACCACCGCTTAGCTCCCCTCCCACGAGCCTCGCAATGTAAACATCACTTTGCTCACTCAGTGTCGAGCACCAGCAGGCGTTTCTGCTTTCCTGTCTGTTTTATTTCAATGCAATTTCTTATTTCTTGGCCAGCAGCGCTACAGTCAACACCTGTGGAGCTGACAGGCTTCCCTTGGCAACCGCAAATAAGATGTCATGCGGGGGGGCTTGACAGTGGAATGAATTGGGTTTGATAGAATTCCAGTGATGTAATGGGAATGCAATGGAGAGGGAGCGTGGAAATGTTGCTGTCACCTGCACTTGGGGTGTTTTCGGAGGTGTGAGCGCGAGCCAGTTGTACAGGTGTTTCCCATCGTAGAGAAGGACTGTACAGGTTGTCATCTTTACTTGGATATTAAGAGCAGTTAACTTTTCACCTTTCATCACAAACGCTTTGCCAAACATTGAAATTACAAGCCCTGGAGTCTGCTGGCTTCCTGGCAGTCTTCTCCAGCCTGTGTGCCAAATGTACGCCTTTCCCGAACTTGCGATATGCTTGTTTTTCTTCGTAGAGAAAAGTTGTAATCTGTCTAGAATAGTGGATGTTTCACCTGTCATTATGTACAGCAACCTTTTTTACCCTTTTGAGCTACTTTTGCATACCAAAAATCGCAATTAGCTACTTATACTTCAAAGAAACACATGTAACTAGGCTACTAGGCCTGCCAAGATGAAATTTTAACACAATAAAAGCAAATTACATTAGTTTCTGCTTCATGGTTTGCTATGATTTTGGTTCAGAACAAAAAAAATCTTCTAAAATTTGACTCAAGTGTATATAGAAATGTAGAAAGCCTTTGGTGAGATACTTGGAAAGGGCTGGTGTTTACATAGTTATATCAGGGGTTGGTTTATCTTCTTGCCTCCAAGTGAATGGTGTTGTGAGTTTGATCCTAAACCCTTTGTATCATAAAAGTACGATACAACTTGTGGGAACATAGAATATACTGTACATACGGTGGCAGTATAAATCAGGTAGGCAAAGAATCTTCAGTCTTCATCTGTACTCGTAGTTGAAGTGTAGGACGTTTCGATCTTTGTCCTACACTTCAACAACAGAGTACAGATGAAGACTGAAGAATCTTTGCCGACGATAGACAACTCCTGTACGACTGAGATCCTACACAGGCTATAAATCAGGGCTTCTCAAGTGGTTTGACATCAGGTCCCACCATCCCCCTGTACTAACTATAGACACGATTCACAACCCAAATATGAACATTTATTACCAACCAGTTCAGCTTGAATCTCTTTAAATAATGTAAAATATGGTGCTTTCTTATACATCGTTAATTTAAGCATTGACTAAAGCTGAAACTATTCAAGAAAAGAGTTATCTGTTAGAGCTACCCACCGAAAATAGTTCCCACCAGTTGAGCGCTATAAATCACACCATGTCTCCTGTGAGTATGCTTTATAGAGGATCTTCTGTCACTGTCTAGTAACTGTCAATATTGAAACACTTCCAAGTTGTACTCGCCCTCTAAGCTCTAAGTTCAGGGTACAGTCCATTCCCTGCAGCGTTATTTGGAAGGAATTGAATGAATAAATTCAGTTTTGCTGAATAGTTTCTTCGAAAGTTTAGTGAGGACTGGCGTTTGACTCTATTTACACACTTAAGTTGGCTGTAATTCTGTAATATTTCGCAACACTGCCACATTTGGATATGATGTATAATGAACTGAAAAGCCTTGAGGAATCCTTTATTTAGAAAGTATAACTCGATGGAAGGAAACAAGACTGTACAGACTTTCTAATCCAGTGATTCAACTGGGTAGGCGCCGTACCTGGGACACACTTCCAACTTGACAAGGCACTTCATTAGCCGGGGACCTAAATGCCAGAAATGTCGGGCTGCGGTGCACTCTGGGTAATAAGCTCTGCACAAAAGCTCTCTTTCCTGACTCCAAAGACGATGCCACACATACACACACAAAAGCACATATCCTCACAACCATACCGCAACTCCCAGAATGCACCTCTTGCTTGTGAATGGAGAGCACAGCGCTGACAGAGGCGTCACACAACTCACAGCGTAGCCCACATTGTTCTTCTGTAATTACTTTGGAGAGTCAGATAGATGGGTCTTATCTTCTAGCCTCTGACTCATTGCCTATTTGCTCTCCTTTACAGATAGTGTGAATTAAACAAACTACATCAGATTGGTCTAAGATACAATCCCACGACCTCACGTTATCGCAATACTAATAAATCAGTGTTTGTGTTTTTCTTTTTTTTCCCAAACAATCCTCACGTAGCCTCTTACATTTACAATGATATCTGTCTTGATCTTTGCGCCTTTTGGTAGATCTCACCTCAGCTTTCTTGCTCTCTGCCTGTTCTATCCCTCCGCTTTGTACAAATCCAAGTATTCTCAAGTCGGCCTTCCTGATCTCCTGATGCATCCAGCTAGCAGCACTTCTACTGTGTGTAAAATCCAGACCCATATCAGAATCAATTTGTATACAGCCGGTTTTACTTTGAAGGTGTTCGTCTGTGGTTGGAATTGACCTTTTGCTAAAGCGCTAAAAGGGGCTGAAATCTGCAGTGGAGTTGTATACTGTCTATTTGTTATATTAATGTGGGGAATGTGCGATGAGTTTCATACTAAAGATGGCATGGGTTCGTCTGAGGTGAGTGTGGCTCAATAACGGCGTTTATTTCTATTGAAAAGTGATGGGAAAGTCAAATTCATGCCTTTTGTTCCCTGGGCTCTGTTACTGTGACTCGGCGTCGCTGGTTCTGTGACGAGAAACTTGATGAATATCATCGCTGCAGCAAGAAGGTGCTCAGGTAGGACCTGCAATTTTGAACTACGATGAGTGACCATTCGTTACATACATAAGTCTGCGGCCAGGTACACTACAATCTGCTTAGCTCAGCGGTAGAGCACCCGTTTAGTATGTACGAGATCGTGAGTTCGAATCCACCTTATGACACGTCTTTTTCCAGTTCAGCACAAATTGGTGTTTATGAAGACACATACAGACACAAATCATACAGATTCACCCCCGAACATCAGAAATGAAGAAAAGAAATAAAGGTTTGTCAGTGAGACGTGCGATGGGACAACACAAGTATTATATTTTTTTCACTCTGAAAAAAATTACAAAGCTGTCAAAGCTGTAGCTGCGTCAATGTGCTTCTGTAAGCGATGTCTTTGGCAGATTCGCGCGTTCAAAAATGAGCGTCATGAGCGATGACGCGCGTTTGGTCTGAACGAGGCTTAATGATCAGATCACTGTTTTTTGGAAGTTTCTATTTAACCTCTTAAGACCTAGAGTCCCCGAAAATGGGGACTTTTTTTTCAGATACAGTTACTGACCTACGTGTTTTACGCAGAAAAATATTCCAAAGTTGCAAATTAGTGACAGCTGATGTGGGATTATCCATTTCTGTTGTTATTTGCTCCACCACAGGGAGGAAAAAGGCCTTTTTGCGGAAAAATGTGTGTATTTTTTTCAGGCGGAATTTCATTCAAACCTATGGCAACCTCATTTTATTGTCAAACAACGTCATTTATTTTTATTTCACTTCCACCGTCATCCCAAAGCTCTACCAAATGTGTGGACACCAAGATTAGCCATGTACACCTAGGATGATTTTTGGAGAAAAAGGCCTAGGGCTTAAGAGGTTAATGTAACAAGGACCAGTCACTTTTTCACTCACTGCAAATGAACTGCAGTTTATTTCCACAAACAACATATAAGTCATCTACAAGCATACTTTTGTGAAAATGTCACAGTATCAGTGGGTATCGGATATCGGTAGATATTCAAACCCCAAGTATCGGTATCGGAAGCAAAAAAGCTGGATCGGTGCATCCCTACTATGATGGCACATTTCCTGACTTTTTGCACCCCCTTGTGTGATTCTGTCCTAAGAGCTGTTGTAACAAGTGAAAGATTGAGCAGATTGTCCAGTAGAAGTGGAAAAAACGGCACTCGAAGCTAGCCACTAGCATGAAGCATGAAGCTAATGCTAACATTATGGTGAATTGGACCTTTGAACCCCTTTGTTCCTCTTCATGCTATTAGGTAGAAAAAAGGTAATTCAGCCTTTGTTTATTAAGTAGTTGTGGAGCAGCTGGTTGAAGGTTTACCTATTTTCCGCGCTTTGTATTCCCCCCTCACTGCTGCTTCCGACGTGACTGTTTGTGGGCGTTCCCAAAGATGCCGTCTGTATCTATAGAAATATTACTTTGCGCAAATTACAAAAACATTACATTTAGATACACTGTAGTTCTGCGATTCGCTTTTGATAACGCTGTAGAGAACTAAAAATCTCTGTGCCCCGTGTGTATGAAATTATAGGCCTTTGTACTATGTTGTAATACTGTAATGTCACCTTAAACACAGGAAAAGTTATATTTCATTACTTGCCAAGCTGTACACTGTTTCTTCAGACTTTTCTGCTAATCTTGCCCTAACACTACCTAATTTATTCAACATTATTAAACCAGGCCTGTCATTACACTCACTTCTTGCTTGCTGGCATTTTGGCACATCCATTCAATGTATTAATTAAATGCGTGTATGAAGTGAGCTTTTTGATGAGGTGCTGACCCAAGCTATATTGCCTATTTATTAATTGCAGACGTGGTACAGTTTAGCTGAGCTGGATGTTAAACACTTTTAATTTGGATCCAAGTCTCGCAGAAAAGCTTGTACCAGCACTATAACAACAAATTAGGATCGGGAAGTCAATTTATTTCACTCCTTAAATTCAAAGTGCACTCTGTGTGTTCTGTAAAGCTACATAGACACAAAAATAAGTGACTAGAAATGAATGCATTACAAATTACATCTGTCGTAAAGAGTGTGCTAAACATGCTTGACAAAATTGTGATTTATGTTATTGTTTTGCTTGGTTATATGTCTTAGGTCTCGCTATTTCATTCCAAACCTTGAACGGCCCTGTAAAGGAGAAATCTGCATGTCGAGAGCTCGACCGAGTGCATTAGCCGTAATGAAAAACCCATCGGACGATGTGCTCTGAGCGAGAACACACACATACACACACACACATCACTTCCTGAATACAGTATATGCCAGATTTGTGGCTTGGACTTTAGATAACGCCTTGGCAGGGAGCCCCAGTCAAAGCGTGCCCCAAAACATTAGCATCTCATCTAAAAGGAAAATTCTCATTGAACTTGAAACACATCTTTGAAGAGCTGCTGGGTGTGTGATTTGAAGAAAAGAAAAAGAAAAACAGGTAAGATTTTGGCAATTATGCTTGGCCACACTCTAAAAGTATTTAGTATTGGAAGTTTTAAACTCAGAGGGATTGTATTGGAATAGTTCTTGTTTGGTTTTCAGCCTATAGGAAAGTAAAAGTTTAATATTCAAAGTGTTCAAGGCAAGGCTGTAGTTTTAGAGTGGAATATAAAGTTGTCCTCCAAACTTATTCCCAACTTTCTGATTTACTATTTTATTATATTGTCTTTGTTTTACTCCTGACAGAACCTCTTTAACGTGGTAGTTACCTATACTGAAACAAACAAAGCCCCATGGCCATTAGTTGGGCCCCAAGAGTTAATTTATTTTAATTAAAAATAACCCAGCCTAGCTAAAATTGTGTTGCCTATATACTGTATTATTTTTTAATTTAATTATTTGCACAGTCTTTAGTTTCAAATAACCTTTCCCTTGAAGAAGCTTGAAAAAATAAAAAAAATAATAATACTAAAGGTCAGGACAATGCACCAAAAGCACAATTATTAGTTGAATCTGATTGGCCCCCAGTCATTTGCGCTGAGGCCCTCATGAAGGTCTGGGTAGTGAGTAGATGAAAAGTATACTGTATGTTGGACTGGCTTACCACTGCCCCCGGTGGTTGTATTTACATCTCGGGCTGCGTCGGTAGTATTTCTCTCGGCATGCCTTCCTTTATTCATCTGCTCGAGCTGACAAATGCTCCTTCAGTCAAGAATCTATCTGTAGTGCTTACTCTGAAGTTTCTTTTCAACACATCTCTCTTGTGTGTTTGTGGAGCGGTGGGTGACTGCAGACATAGCCATGTTGCTTGTCACACTTTTAAACACATTCCCCATGTCTTAGTTAAAAGGAAAGAGGTCGTGATTTGGTAGCTTGCAATTTACAGGTTTTATTCGCATTAAGGACATCACATTGACAACATTTTGCTATGCGCAAATATTTCCAAAATTGGGTATATTTTCTGCTGCAAAATAAAAAATAATGGATGCTATCAGGTTTAAATGAATGGTTTTGTTTTGTTCCTTCTTTTACATATTGGTTACAAAGATTTGTGCCGAGGGAACTTTATTTAGTGCTGTCTCAGGACCGACCCGCCAGGCATCAAAACTTGCTCTAAAGGAAATATTTTTTGTGACCCATTTTTGGTGCTTTTTTTAGCATCTAAAAGCACTTTTTGACACCATACTGGTAGCGCTTAATGGCAGATCCTATTAAGGACAAGACTGGACAATTTGATAACTGAAAGTGCTACTAGAGTGGAGATGTTGTCACTAGGGTTGGGCGATATGGCCAAAAACCCTTATCACGATTTTCTTTAGTTTAAATCACGATTTCGATTTTATCACAATTCCTGTATAATGTATTTTAAAGGCGACTAAAACCATCTGTTTCTTCTTGGGTTTAGACCTGGTGTTGTAGTGGTTTAGTCTTGGTTAAGACCTGTTTTAGTCCAAGTTTCTGTCCAGAGTTTTGACCTGCTTCCCTCATGGTTTAGTCTTGGTTTCAGACACAGTTTTCTCTTGTTTTTTTTGTCTGATTGAGTCCTTGGCTTTAGACCTGGTTTAGTATTCTGTCCCTGGTTTAGTCACTTTTAGTTTGGTCTCTGCTTTAGTCCAGTTTACTTCTTGGTTTAGTCCCAGTTTAATCCAGATTCAGTCCATGATATTGTCTGATTTTAGACCTGGTTTAGACCTGGTTTTCTCCTGGTTCATTCTGGTTTAATCCTGACCGTAGAAGCAGTGAGTGGAGATCAGTATTTGAGCTCAGAGCTGCGTTAAACATAAAAACCACTGAATCACGATATGACGATGTTCCCAAAAAAGCAGATCATCATGGAGACCAGATAACGATTCGATTTTTATCATCATATCGCCCAGCCCTAGTTGTCACCAGTTGTAAGAAAAGAGCATTTTGCCTTTGAAGTTGAACCATCTACTGTAGAAAATCTATGGAGAAACACTAACTCTGTGTGATAATCAAGCTCCTTATTTTAAAGATAATTCGTTTCCAGGTGAGTTTTGTGTTTTTCCAAGTGTTCTGTAGCCCGATACTTCCCGCAACAAAAACACACAGAATATCAGTGTGCCCAGTCCACTCTCCAGAACAGCAAAAGCCGATAGAAGTGGTACATTTCCAGTGATGATAAGGGACGGCTGCAGGAATCCATGTGGTGTTGGAGATGGGATCGATGCACTAACAACACCGGTACTTCTTAAGGCACTGCTTTATCGCCGCATCTCTCTCCACTCTCTCAGGTCGACTCGGCAAAGGTTTAAGCGTTCACTTTGAGCTCAACCTCCACGTTTTTTTCATGTTCGGATCAAATGTGTCCTGTCCTCCACACATCACAGAACAGGGATGACAGGGAACTTCTTAGATGAAACCCAAAAAAACATGCTTTATTCGGTTTTCTTGAATCCGCACAAACTTCTCTCTCTGTCTCTCGCTCCATCGTTTCGTCGTGCTTTTAGTCTTCACCTCTTTACGACATTGTTATTTCTGTGGTTTACCTATAAAATCTTTATCGTGGACTGACCAAATAAATTGTGTTTCATGATGTGCAGCGCTGTAAAAATTGCCCAACTGGAAGAATGCATAATAAAAGCTTCTGAGGCCTGATTTAGCTCCTCTTCTGCAGGCTTTGTGTCTTTAACTCAAAGAGGGGAGGCTAAACCGAGGTGTACAGCTGCACAGATACCTCTTTTATGTGTGTTTTTTACTGTAAGAAAAGCAAACATTTCCATGAAAAAAAGAGAAATCCAGCTCGATTTATGTATTCTGTTTGGTGTGGAGTGGACCGGGAGATTGGGCCAACTGCTGCAGGCTCGGGCAGATGTTCCAGAGGCTGCTGCTCTCAGATCTGTGTAATGAAGATGACTATAGCTCAATGTGTTACGATGCACATTTCAAAGGGTCTGTCTATTCTCTGCCTACTGGTGTTGTTTTGATCCGTCTTCGTCTAAAAGCCATACAGTAAAAAAAAGGTTTAAAATTGTAAACCCTTAATATTTCATACAACTAATTGATTGCTCAATGTTGTGTATTTGTATGTGCATAAAACTTTAATAGGTTGCGTTCTTGTTGCATAATCCTATTCAGTTCAGTACTCAATGTAAAATCATTTTGCAAATAATTAAAAACAGAAATCTGCTTTTGCAAACAAACTCTTCAACATTTCAATATTCATAAAATATAAATATATTAAATATTATGTCATATTTCTTGAGTATAACAAATGAAAGCACTGTGTATCTACTGAATACAAAAGGGGGTAGGCGCTAACAAGCTTTTGCTTCTGCTGGCTCCTTTTGGGCATGTGCTCTGTATGTATTCATTTATTTATGTGTTCTCTTTACCATTTGTTCTCATGGCTTTACCATGCTGATCTGTACTTCCACGTCCAACTTTGTGAAACTCAGATGCTCAAATAAAAAGACGAGCAAATATTGTCATTATAGGCAAAGATTCTTCAGTCTTCATCTGTACTCTGTAGTTGAAGTGTAGGACGTTTCGATCTTGGTGCTAAAGGTAGGATGTTGTTTATAGCAACATACAACCTTAGAGTGAAACCGTCTCCACTGTCATGCTAATGTGCCTGGACTACTGGGCAGAGCAGGGCCATAGGGAAGTGTCAACAGCCTTAGAACTTAGCCCAGTGTAAGACAATACGGATGTAACGAGCCATATTAAGTATATATGAATAGGCTAAGATGTTTTCCTACCTTTAGCACCAAGAGAGGAGGGACTTAGAGGTTACTCCTCCTTCTGGTTTACTCTTAAGAGACCAAGTCGGTTTTAAGCTGATGATGGTCTTTGGACTAAGATCGAAACGTCCTCGTCCACTTCAACTACAGAGTACAGATGAAGACTGAAGAATTTTTGCCTACGAAGGACAACTCCTGTACGACTGAGAACCTACACAGCCAAATATTGTCATTAGTTTTGGACACCTTTATGAGAAAATAATGTGCTGACTTTGTGACAGATTTGACAGATAATTTAGCAATAAAAATCTAGAAATCTGCGTTTTGACGGTTAGTTACCAGCATAGAATTACCAGCTGCCTCCTCAATGTTGAACTATAGGCTCTTTTGAATGTTGTGATTCCACTCGAACACAAACTATTTTGTACAGAAGCACAATACACAGTTTGAAAAGCAATTATGAAATCCATATCTAACCATCTGGTTCAACGGAATTTGAAGTACTTATGAAAAACTTATGTTTGTTTGTTTATTTAACATTCAATGTCTGCAGAGAGCAGTCTCACTGTCAGGTCATTTGTCTCTACAGCAGCTGAAATGAAGTGTGGGATATAACAGTTCAGCATTGTAACAGCGGTTCTAAACTATAGAAGTATTATGTTCTATATACTGTACCCCAAAAAGACGCAAACTTGCATGGCCATTATAGTTTTGAATGAAATTTGTATCAATATGTTTGATCTCTTGGGAAATGTTCTGCGCACAAGGGAACCACATTTTTCCATTCTGCCGTGCGTGGAGAGTAGTGAAGTGTGTAGGTGAAGGACAGTGTTGGAAACTTTGAAAGTGATTAGTTATAGCTCTTTCTCACTTCCATAAAACATTGGACTAATGGATAAGGTAAGGCAAGATGAACTTTATTGTCCCCTTCGGGAAATTTGTCCTCTGCATTTCACCCACCTCCAGATCTTGAGCTGACTAATGGTCAGAATCACCTGCTGGAGGATGAACCTATTGTGCATGTTTTGGGGTGATGCGGGAAACCGGAGTGCACCCGGAGGAAACCCAGCCAGACAGAGGGAGAAATATGCAAACTCCACACAGAAAGGCCTGCCCAGTTCAGGAATTGTAATACATTCTACAGATTCTATAAAACTGAAGCGATAGGCAGGTAGGAAGTCCATGGTGGCAAGTGTGGTAACTGTCTGAATGTACTAAGGTAAAATCATTTTCTCCTAAAGGTGTTCAAAAGTGGTGACAATATTCAAAAATATGTTTTTATATATGTGATTTTGATCAGCTGAAATGACTTAACATGGCAGGTTAGTAGACCCAAACACCAACACCTCTATTTTGAGAAGCCTCTCTCCCATAGAGTTGTATTGGCCCCCGCCCTCAAACTGAACAGGCCCAATAGAAATGCTTACTCGGGCTTTAACTGAGACTCATGAATAGTTTCTTGGCCCTGCCCTGGCTTCATTCCCTTACAACTCCTCTTGGCTGGAACTTTTCTCTCACTCGACTGTGTCTCTCATATAACTCCACAGAGCTTATGCAGGCATGGTACACTCTTCTCCAAGCTTAGCAATGTGGCCTCTCGCTGCTCTTGCTGGCTCTATATCTGTGCCCCCTAAAACCCTGGACTGATTTCTGACTCCGGCGATCCGACTTGGCCATTAGTCCTCTGCCAAAACCCGCTGCCGAGAGTCCCTTTTGAATTCCTTTTTTTTCATAGACTTCTCCGGTCAATGTGGCCCTGCGCAAACAGTTTATCGAGTCCAAAGCTTTGAAGCGTTGCCAGACAAACAAATTGATGCTTGGCTGGTTCTGTATCGCAGCAATGGCATCTTTTGAGCAGCAGAAAAGCTAACAAGACAGCAGGACCGCAGGATGCTACATTGTACGGGGCAGTGTTAGAGGGCTTGTTTAAAAGGGTGACTTCTTTCTGTGGCTTTCAGAGGGCAAGGTGAATACAGACAACACACAGAAGATTGTGTTGTCAAAACTGATGAGATTTCTGGGATTCTGGGAATAATAAACCAGCGGAGAGTCTAAAACATTTTTGTTTAGTTGTAGCTGAGGTTTCTCTCTGGCTACATGGTTATAATATTGCATTCCAAACGTATAATACCAATAATGTCTGACACTTGTTTTGTGCTTTTCAAGCCTGATTACCAAGTTTCTCAAAGCGCTGCACTGTAGACATTATTCATTCACTCCATACTCAGTGGTGACGGAAGCGAGGCTGCCATTCTGCATCATCGGTGCCACAGCAAAAGTCTTTTTTGTTCAATTTCCTAATTTTGGGCCCACTTAATCTCTTACAATAAGCTTCCACCTGGAAACATGTAAATTGACAAATTTTCACAATAAGGTGTTTAGTTATAGCTGATTCAATGTTCCTCCAGTTACACCGGAAATTGCAACTTCTTTCTGCCTTTTTCTTTGCTTCTTTCTAATAAGATTTGTTCAGAGGGAACCCCCCAAATCTAGGCAAAT
>OMNZ01107826.1:0-12988 GCA_900303255.1 Lesueurigobius sanzi
TTCCAACCTTTAGTACCAAGAGAGGAGGGACCTTAGAGGTTACTTCTCCTTCTGGTTTACTCTTAAGAGACCCACAAGCGTGTTCAAGTCTTTATTAAGCTGATGAGGATTTTTGGACTAAGATCGAAACGTCCTACACTTTAACTACAGAGTACAGATGAAGACTGAAGAATCTTTGCCCACCAATATCAAGGGTTTCTTTCACATAAGAAGTTGCATAGTCCACCTTTAATGAGATCCAGGGCTAAACGTGGATTATACTTGGTCTAAACAAAGCCTAAATCCAAACGTAAACCTCAACAGAACACAGACTAAAACAAAATCATAAAGAGACAAATGGTTAATAGGAACAAAACAAGTACTTAAAGTGAACTCATTTCCACAGTATGCACACAGTACAGGGGTCTTCATGGATAAACAATGCATTATGAACCTGTATCCGTTCTTTGTCTCGTGTTAAGAACTGGGAGCGAGCATGATCGAGCCTCATGCGCTGCACCCTCCAGAGCGCTCTCCTCTCCCTCAGCGCTGCCTCTGCTGACAGACGACTGTACTGCGCGATCAGCTCCTTCCTGCAAAACCAAGAGACGAATTAGCAGCTGTCAAAACTGCTTGTTACTGTGATATTTCTCACCTGGAATGAAAAGTGTGACTGAGATTCTATATTTGAATAGAAACAATTTGATGAAGAACGTCATTGTACATTTTGCAGGTTGAATTTATGAAGACGTAAAAGTGCATTGATGTACAAAGGAACAGACAAATAGTAATGACTAAAAGGAAACAGCAAAGGACTTGGAAAACACAGAACACTAATAGGAACGATATGAGAAAGAAATGCAATGTTCACTAACTGTCAGTATTGAGAAAACAATATTATTGTGATAATATACTCAGCAAAACGTTGTAAGCAATATGTTTTTTGATGAACTTCAAAAGGTTGAAGGTTCACTATGTAACTTTTTATGTGGAAAAAAAAGCTGATATTGCGTATTTGACCTGTTAGTGACCCAGTGGGTGCAACATGGCACCTATATGACACTCTAGGGTCAATTGTTTTTAGGTACCAGAAACTTAACTTAAACTTAAAACAATTGATACAAATACACACCAATATCACTAATATCAAGTTGTTTTCTTTTACTTAAAAGGTTACATAATGTACATAATGTACCTGCTACTTGTGTAAAGGAATGAACATTTGTGGACGCTTTCCATGTTTTCAAATGTAGTAGAATATATAGTATTTTAACCATTAATTACTTTGAGCCATAACATAATACATACATTGAAATATACCCCAACCTAAACAAGAAGTGAAATTAATCATTTCTCCAGGTCTAAAGTCCCATAGAGCCATGTCAAACAACACAACAGAATATCCTCAACTTTCCCAAAGTTTCCAGATTTTTAACACCGTAATTTTCACGGTATAAGCTGCTACGTTTTTCACACACCTTGAACACTGCGGTCCATACAACGACACCGCTAGTTCATAGATTTTTACCGACGCACGAAACAGACCTGAGCCGCGCAATTTTTAAAATTTGGGAGTGTGACTGACACAGAATCAGCGCTGGGTGTTACATGCATCTCCCTCCTGTGGCATTCATCTGCAGCATCAACAACACTGCTGCCTCTTCACTCTCTTCTCGCCTCAACGATCGTCACCATTAAATAGCCAGTTTCAGTGGCCTTTGCGCATCCCCACTCAGCTCTGTATCAAGGACCATGCAGCTGAAACGTGACCTGGCAGCACCAGCGGCGGCGGACGTGTGCGCTGCGGGGGTGTGACTGCTGTGTTCCAGGGAACATAGGTACACACTATGCACCCATATTATATATATACAGGTATATGTATATATATATACATGATCTCATGCGGCTTATAGACAGTGTTGGGGAGAATACTTTGAAATTGTATTCAGTTACAGAATACTGAATACTTGTCTTAAAATGTATTTTGTAACGTATTCAGTTACTTTGCCCAATCAGTGTACTGTATTCTGAATACTTAGATACTTTCACCTTGATCTGCTTTATATTTTGTATAAATATGGTGAAAGATTAAAAATATGTAGCAACACTTTTACACCAACTTCCTCTCCGTCCCCTCTCTCCGTCTCTCTCCTTCCTCTCTCTCTTCTTCCTCTCCCTCTCTCTCCTTCCTCTCTCTCTCTCTCCTTTCTCTCCTTTCTCCTTTCTTCCTCTCTCCGCTGCTCAAAGTTTGGGATTTTGCAGAAGCCACGATTTTGGCCTGACACACCCCTTTTTAAACCTAATTATTTGAGAAACTACAAAAGACATCAACTTCAAACTCACTATTGGGTTTATCAACTACAATCAAGTCAAGTTTGAAGCAAATCTGAGATGGTCGAGCAGAATTTGATTGATTTCACATGGAATGACCCCAATATTTTATGACTTCCAATATAGCAACAAGAACTGTGATATATTCTACACAGAGACTCAAATCAAAGAAGTCACATTTGTACCTGGCTTGTTGCTCTAGTTGCTCCTCTAGAGCTTGTAGTCTCTTCTCTCGGTCTCTCAGCTCTCGGGCAAAGCTGAAATCATCATCCACCTGCTTTTTCTTGGCCGCATTGCGCCACTGACAACCACACAGAACATGAAATTATCACAAACAGGCAACAAAGTGCAAGACGGTGATTAGTTCTTACTCAAGGCTAATCACCGTCTTGCGTAAGACAGTGATTAGTTAGTTATAAAAGCCCACTAACTTTTTTGATAGTGGTAATATTTATTAAGAGTGTGAGAGGTAGGGGTGAAAATTCGATGGAGGACAAAAGGGTTTAACAATGCTAAAAAAAAATATTACACATTTAACAAATACATTTTTATGTAAAATCAAAGCTATTATACCAGACAAGTAAAAACGTTTTTCACTGTAGTCTATTGAACCAAGTTACTAAAGTAATATTTATTGTAATACACAACAGTTTTAAGTTCCAGATTTAGATTTTTTTTTCCTATTCTTTGTACCTTCTCCTTTACATATGAATTCAAAAAAACTTTTATTCATCTCCAGAGGGGCAACGCAGCACACAGAGCAGTTTGTACAATATAAAAATATGACTCATTTTATAACCAACATGTTTCTTTAATTTTAACATCTGCATCCTATTCACAAACTGTAACTGAGAAATGGCCACTAGGGGGCGGTCCCGCATAAAAAGCATGTGTTTACCCTCCGGGGCGAAATGCCTGGATTTTAAGGCAAACCAGAACGCAGATAACAGCAAACAAGGCACTGCCTTTTCTAGCAGCTATTTTATTCATTGTTACATCGGCTTTGACACTTTTTTTTGACACATTGTTGTTTCAACCTGTGATATGATTTATGAAGCAATAACACAGGTAAGGACTCCGTAGCAGCTTACTCGTCTCCTGTAGTTGCAGAAATGATCGTGATTTTGTATATTTGTACTAAAACATAAAATACAGTCAAACAAACCCCTGCAGTATTAAAATTGCAACATATAATTGTTTAGAAGTTTATAGTGTCTGTGTCATTTGTTTTCTCTTTAACGGTCGTCAGCTCTTTTCATGTTTGGGATGGTCGGATTGTACAAATTATGAAATATTTGGATATTATCGTCTAAAGCAGTGGTTCCCAACCTTTTCTCCTAAAAGCCCCCCTTGTTCAGGCTGAAAACAGGCTGGGCCTCCCATTCCAAAACTGCAGGCCTGCTGAATGCATTAAAACATAAAACATGTGTCTAAATAGGATTTATTTCAAACCAATAAACAGAACTTGGAGTGTTTTCTGCACACGACAGTCCTCTCTTAGTCATGCTAGTTTATTTTCTTTTAGTCAGACCTGTGCATTTTATTTTACCTTTACAGTTTCGGCTGCTTGAACTGCTGCTTTCCTCAGAAGTGTCACGTGATGTTACGGTGACGTGGCTGGTCAGCTGATTTATACAGTTTTTGGCCCGGTCTTCCTGCCTTGTAGTGGCAGAACGACTTCTTCAGAACTGTGTCCCAGGTGTGGGAAAGTTGGTACGCCCCCTCGTCCTGGTTCACAGTCTGGGGAGCGTGCTTCCGGATCTCGATGGCTTCTCTAATCCAACGGTGGTACTTCTAGTAGTTGCTCTCTGTCGTCCTGCCACTACAGGCAGGAAGACAGTGCCAAAAACTGTATAAATCAGCTGACCAGACACGTCACTGCAACATCACGTGACACTTCTGAGGAAGGCAGCAGTTCAAGCAGCCGAACCTGTAAAGGTAAAATAAAATACACAGGTCTGACTATAAGAAAATAAACTAACATCGTTACTAGAAGACCTTATGAACCTAATCGGACTACCTCTCTTAGTCATGTTTGGTCATTTTTTTCTTTTTAATTTACTCAATTAATATCTCTTATGATCTAACCCTCTCACCAGACAAAGCTCTGGGCCCCCCCCCTGCAGTTCCAGGCGCGACCCTTAGGGAGGCCCTCCACCCAGGTTGGGAACCACTGATCTAAAGGATATCACCCACCTCTACTGGTACTGTATTTAAAAGAACATAAATGCAATCACTGCATTCTGTTTGGTGACACTTGAGTACAAGCTTGTGTACAAACATGTCGATTGGTTTAGTGATTTCTCTCTGATGTAAACACACGCTCTCCCGGTGCGTGATCCTACCTCCTGCTCCTGCTCCAAGTGTAGCTTCAGCTCCTCAAAGCGCTCCCGCTTCTTGGCCTCCTCCACCAGACGCTGTGACACCTGGCGCCCTGCAGGAGGCAACGGAAAGAGAGAGAGAGGGCTGCGTGAGCAAACCCGCCACGTCACAAGGAAAACAATGTACATGTGTGCGCAAAATGACCAGCCATCTGCTTATGGAGCTCAGACTGGGATTTGACAAGGTGCGACCGCTGCTGCAGGAGGCTTCCCATCATCCGCCAGACGCCTCCCTGAAATCTGTGCATCTTTGAAGGAGAATTCCCTTTAAAGTATTGCTCACTGCGCTTGCCTGGGAGTGTTTCTCTAAAGATGAGCAAAAATAGACTTATTGCAAGAGGGGTCAGCCTCAAAACTAAGAGAAACTTCAAGAAATACTAGAGCACTGTGGCTGAAACACAAATAAGTTTTATGAGACTTATGCGGTTTTACGGCTGCACGATACAAGGAAAAGGTAATATTCGATAACTGTCTTCAATATTGCCTTACAAGATCATTGCAATATTTTACTAAACCATTTCAATACATATACATAATCAAGTTAACAAAATTGTGTTGATCAATTAGTAAAATAGTTGACAACTATTTCAACAATCAACTAATCGTTTCTGGTTTAATCAGAGCATGAATTCCATCATAATAGAGTATTTTTGATGAAAAAAAGGTTTTGTCTCTAAAAGGGCTGTGTTTAAGGCAGTGGTTCCCAAAAGTGGGTCGCGAGCCCTTTCCTGGGAACTTTTTTTATTTACTTACTGAAGAAGTACAAAAACTCAAAAAAGTCTTTGGCCTTAATTTGAATAGTTAATTTCTCCAATTTTTATAATGTTTCTGTCTAATCGTAGGCCAAGATTCTTCAGTCTTCATCTGTACTCTGTAGTTGAAGTGTTGGACGTTTCGATCTTAGTCCAAAGATCGTCATCAGCGAATAATGACTTTCGTGGGTCTCTTAAGAGCAAACCAGAAGGACCAGAAGTAAACCTCTAAGTCCCTCCTCTCTTGGTGCTCTTTAGACTAAGATCGAAGCGTCCAATACTTTAACCACAGATCACAGATGAAGACTGAAGAATCTTGGCCTGCGATGGAGAACTCCTGTACGACTGAGAACCTACACAGACGTTTCTGTCTAATGTTAGTCTATGGACGTTTGCTAGCACTAGGGTTGTGCCGAACCCTAGAGCCACCATCGTGATGCCACGCCCCCTCCTGTCAGAAGCACGCACTGATCTTCTGAAGGCCTAGTAAACCTAAAAACTTTGCAGGGATGCTGGTTTAAGTAGCCTGACATGTTAGTCTGTGAAAATAACGTGTGGCTACACAAATTATTATTATTCAGGGTTTCCCCCAGAACATGTGTTAGTTAAGGTGGTGTCTGTGGGATACAGCTGTGCTCGTGTTCAGCCATTTCATTTATCGAGTTTCAGCCACTGGTTCAACACATACAGTTCAATGCTCCAAAGCTCGTACAACCACATGAACAGGGACGAAGCACTGAGAGGAAGCGACCTTTGTCAGATGCTACTGTATATATCGTCAACACAGACATTGTCTGATTAGCGAAACTTAGTTCTGCAGCATTTAAAATCACGTTAATAATAATTGTACATTATTGGACGATATCTCCGATGCCAATGTTCCTCGCATTTTAAAAAGCCCAGATGTTCCCCGGCCGGAGCCACACCGGTCACGCGCCTGCACCATGCACGCTTCAGCCGCATGGTCAGCGTAATCTTTACAGAGCGGAGCGGGGAAGCTGATAGAGACTATTTAATGGTGACGATCCACGAGGCGAGGACAGACTGAAGGGGAGAGGCAGTGCTGCAGGTGAATGCCACAGTAACAACTATCTGAGCTGATTATGTGTCAGTCACACTCCCAGATCAAATGAAAAAAGTGCGTGGCTCAGGTCGTGTCCGTGCGTTGGTAAAAATCGATGAATTAGCCGCATCGTTGTATGGCCCGCAGTGTTGAAGGCGTGTGAAAAAAGTAGCTGATTATAACCCGGAAATTACGGTACTTATTTAAATTAAGATTGATCAATATCACGAAAAATTATTTATTTTTTTCACCATGTTGTCCAGCCCTTTGTGATACTTTGACAATGAGATACGGCAAGGCTTCACAATATACAGTATTGCCAAAGAGGCATAGTAATCAATGAAGGGACACATACCCTGCATACGTCTGAACAGCTGACTTAATTGGAGAGCCTAGACTTCCTTATCCCCAGACAACTGGTGGCAGCATTACCAAAGGGAATCCCTTGCCGTCATGATAGTCTCTCCAACATGCCCCAAGTCTTCCCCAGTCTCCGTCCCAGGGGGAAATGCCAATGCACTGAATCCATTTCATCACCAGCTTAGTAAAAATGTAACAAAAAAAAGCTGACTTTGTAATGTGCACTGGAAAACGCAAAAGGTTTTCTTGAAATAAATACTTCTCCCTTGATGTGAATAACTAATTTCAAGAATTCTGTCAGTGGGGTATATTTTTTTTACACCTAAATTAAGAAAAAAGATCTCACCGCACTCAAAATTAGATAAAAGCTATTTCAATTTACTTAAAATAAGATTGTTGTTGATTTTTTCACTCCATAGGCAAATGTATTGAAATTAGCTACTCAAACCTTATTTTACTTCTAGTGCGGTTGGAAAAATACAGCATGAAAATCAACTTGAATACAACATTTCTCTTTTCTGGATGTTTTTCTGGCCATACCATACCACTGATAGAACACTGGGTCCTGCTCCATCTGAGAGAGGAGCACCATCACACACTACCATCCTCTCAACACCAACGATAATGTGCACACAGCTCTATGAACCTGAAGTACCCATGACTCACTTTTGTCCAGTCATCGGCTTATGTTGGTAGAGAAAATTGTGAAACTCACCGCGTATGTTCTCCAGAGTTTTGGCGGTGGATTCGCGGACCTGGTTGATGAGTTCTTGGCGTGCTCGTTCTGTTCTCAGTGCCTAAAACAAGGAAGGAACCAAAAAGCATCGTTAGCAAAGACGGCATCGCCACCTGCCACCGCGCCCGCTCTGCTCTGCCAACAGCTAAACCACACACACACACTTCATTTACTGCCACAGATCTACCTCCATCACTTTCAAAGGGACTCCCATTACATGTATTTATCCTGGTTCAGTTCAAGTTCAGTGCAGAGGGCTGTTTCATGAAACTCAGCTCAGTAAAGTGAGACCACGAGAGGAGCCAAGATACTGTATGATCATCAGTGCAAGACTACGGAGAGGACACGCCCACCTCCACCAAAATCCCTTCAAGACACAAGAGGTGCAGTCGCAGTGCTCCTCATGTCAGGAGGTTTATCAATCTGGTTTTGTGCTTAACGTGAAGAGCAAAGTAACAATAGACTCAACGTGTCGTGAAAACATTCATTAAATATGGAATGATTAATGAGCCAATAAATCATTATCTTTACTCCACATTTTACATCAACAAAATCCATTTTTTCTTATGAATAGCTGCAGTGTAATAAGTCTAATAAAACATTAGTGCCAATAATAAATGTGTTTTTATCCTGAGTGTGTAACAAGAGTGCAGTGTTTATAATATAAAGAGTTCAGGCTAAGTCTGAGCACTTCACCTGATCTGGGCCAAGCCAAGTTCTCTGACTAACCAAAGTAACTGAGCCGGACTTGGTTAGTCTGGTTTATGAAACACAAATGACGACTACAAAATAAGGCAGAATTGGCCAAATTAGAATAACTTCCGGAGTAAGACAATTTTATGAAACTGCCCTCTGGTTCACATTTGGTTTCGTCCAAGCAGGGTTGCCAGATTCTTAAAATCAAATTATCGTATAGACAGCCCAAAATTATCGTTTTTGGGCAAAAATTATCGTACAAAGAGAAAAAAATGACAAAAACGCACCTACATACATGTTTGCAATGTAAAAATGAAGGATATACATGTCAGAATTAGAGCCCCACACTCACAACAAACATAATTTACGCCTGATAGTGCTGTTAACCTTCCTGTTTCAGTCTCCTAACTGTGGTTCGGACTTAACTCATTAAACTTGTTGAGTTATGGCGCGCTCTGTGGCTCATTCAGGAGTTTTCCCGCACACACTCTCTCCAGCCTCATGGACGCTGAATCTGACTCCAGATCTGGCCGACAGCAAAGTGCTGCAGAGACCGCAAAATGCATTCAACCAGACATTATCTGGCGCTCTGAAATGATCGTACATTAGGGGATTTTTGGCATTATTGATCGCACGTCGTACAGAGGTCTAAATTATCGTACAAATATGTACATCTGGCAACGCTGCGTCCAATCTTAGAAGTGGATTGGTCACCAGCACCGCGGATCTGGCCATGTTAAACTTGTGGGAAGCCAATGGAGCAAACACATGTATAACTTCATTTTAAGAAGAAGAGACACAGTAGTTTTGGACTTTTGTGGAGCAGTTGCAGTGATGGCTGGACAGAGAAACATGTCGCAGGGAGTTCAGCTTTGATGAGGTGAGCGTCTTCACTCACGATAACTTCATTCAAGTGCATGTGTAGTTTTTCCTCCCCGCTCTCATCTACTTTAATGGAGAATAAATGGCATTTCTGTTGTTTTAATGACGTGTCGGTCGGATGAATAGGACCCTGGCCGTTCAGACTGAAGTCGCATGGCAAAAGATCAGATACGTATCGGATTTAGGGCATATCCAAGTGGCCTGGGTCACATTTGAAAAGATCGGATCTGTGTCGTTCATGAAAAGATCAGATACAGGTCGCAGAGGGTGGAAAAAAAATGTGATTTGGGTCTCTTCAAGCTGCCGTGTGAACAGAGAAGTCACCATCAAAGCTATAATGTGAGACAAGTTTTTGTGCTCTATATCCCTTTCCTTTACTGCAGTAAAGGAGCAGCCTGTAGTTGTCATAGGTTCCTGGTTTGGACTGCTGAATGCACCCGGAAACAATGGCAACCGAGTTAATTCAGAAGCTGCCAATTAAAAAGTAGCCCTGTTTGTGTCTTGGCCCTAAGTTCAGTGAGTTGAGTTGCTCGAGTCTTTTCTATAAATACCTCTCTTCTCGGCGTGTGCGTTTGATTACCTGCTCCTCTCTGCTGACGGCGCTGTGCTTGGCGATCCGCTCCATGCGTCCGCGGTACACGGCACAGTCCTTCTCAATCTCCTCCACCTCCCGCAGCGAGAAAGTGACAGCGATGCGAGGCACGGGCAGCTCCGACCAGCAGATGTAGTGCTGAGAAGAAAACACAAACATGAGTCTTTCTTTTTTTCCCTCTACTTTGTCAATTCAGCAGAGCCACGCCTACACGAGCTACACATTTCCTAACTATCAGCACCCTCTAGGTCAGGGATCTCCAACCAGTAGCTCGGGAGCTACCGGTAGCTCGCCAGCCCTTTCCAAGTAGCTCGCCAAAGACTTTCTACGTTTCTACTCATCCCTAAGTCAAATTTTAGAATCATTTTCTTCTTGTTCTGAACATGTTGAACCCACTCTTCAAACATTTAGGACAATATAGTAAAGTATAAAGCGGAAACTACAGTTGTTTTCATACACTGTGTTGAGTTATCGTCTTGGCTGCAGGTGAACTCCCATAGTTACTCGTGTTTCTTCGAAGCATTAGTAGCTCTCTACCATTTTTGTTACATTAAAGTAGCTCACAATGTAAAAAAGGTTGGCAACCCCTGCTCTAGAAGTTCTTAAGAAGTGAATTTCTCCACTGTGAGAACAATAGTCTTATCTTCTCTAACTAAAAATATGCTATTTGCTAAATATTGTACTGTAACTTTGTATTGCACCTTATACTAACGATTTGCACATTTTTAGATTTAAGATTTTTAGATTTGCTGCTAAATGTTAATTGTATTTTAATCTGTATATTGTGAATTGACTATGTTGGCAACTTGCACTTTTTGAACTGTATCTTGATATGTATGTTTAATGATTGTATTGTTGGAGACTAGGATGGAAAGTAGCATTGTGCTTAATCTGGTGCAGCCATCTTTTTAATGTAACTGCACATTGTCCTTGAAATAAACTAAACTTCAAACAATGCAAAAGTTCAGTTATTGGCATTTTCTCATAATTGAATTTAAAACAAATTTTACAAAATTTACTTTTTTTCCTTCATATCGTCTAACCCAGAGGTTACATTAACTGAAAATTCTGACTGAAAAAGGACGTTTGAAGGATTGAAAATCAAGCCATCATCATCCTTTGAGAGTTTTAAGGACAAGTTTAAACAAAATGTAGCTTCCAAATTCATGTTCCATGATTCTGCTCACAAAATATATTTAGATTTGCCTCTATTTATCCTGTAATCCAGGGGTGCCCAAAGTCTTTTCCATGGAAGGCCAAAATAGTAATAGTAACTTAACACAATATGACACAGCAGCATAAATGGTAAATGGTGAATTACACATGTAGAAAGACCAAATGCCAACAGATCTGTGGTTAAATATCCTTTAATAACTGTGCTATTCAGTAGGACATGTTTTGGTGTCCTTAGTAACTATTACAGTATTCAGTCACAAATGAATCAAAGTAGATACTTGTTACAAATGTAAGCACCATCTCGAGGGTCAAATTAAACCCCTTGGGGAGCCTGCTGTAATCTGGGTTTTCTTACATCATAAATAGAGATTAATTAATGAAGGATAGTAATAGCGCACAACAGATATTTTTACAACCCCTAGCGAAATCACTGGACTCTAGCACTACACACAACGACTGCAAACAAATTAACATTAAACATTAAATTGGGAAATAGCGAAATGAGAAACCAGACTATCAAATTTCAATGGCTATCAATGATCTAATCCACAATGCAATATATGCCACATTTGCCAAAGGATTATCATCATCTCTATTGAGGCGACCCAAAATTATTATTCCTCCTGTGTCTACTTGATCACCAATTTCACTGCATAAATCCTGAGAAAAGTTGAATAATATGCAATCAATCACAGTGCCATATACGATACATTTGGAAAGGGATTATAATCGTTCACAAAACTCTCACTGGATTTGTATTCATCATTTCCATCACCTGTGTATTTAATCCAAACCAATTTTACTGTAGAAGGCCTGACATTTTTTATCTTGAATATGCCGTCAATGGTGACTGTAAAGGTGGTGAAATAAAATGCTCCATGAAGGTTTTCGAACATAAAAAGTGCTTTTGTGAAATCACTCACAAAAATGTACTGGCTGAGAGAAATGGAAAAAGGCGCTGCTGGTTTAAAAGTTGATATTGACTTTGCAAAGGGTGCCACCCTTGACCTTAGAGCCTTCTAAAAAGTTACAAACTAAAAACTACAACTAAAAGGACCAAAGGGCAGTGAATATCTGGCTGCAACTGGCCAGCGGCTTGGTTCTTTTCATGAATACACTAAATAATCTGTTGTATAAGAGTGATTGAATTGCAAATGGTTACATAAGGGAGCTGACGTCCAAACCTGTGGGCAGCAGATCTTGAGCAGGTTGATGGTTTTCCCGCACACATAAACATCGTTGGCAATGTGTCGCAGGAAGATCGGGACGCAATCCTCGACGTCTTTGGAGATCAGCGTGTAGCCCTGGACCCAGAAGTTTTTATCTGCGGAAGGTTAGGAAACATGTTACAGCATAGAGCAGTGGTTCTCAAATTGCATACACAGTAGCTTTAGGAACAAGACAATACGATATGAATCTCGATACACAACTCACGATACGATATCATAGGGCTGTGCAATTGATCGAAATTTAATCACGATTTCGATTACAACACTGCACGATTACAAAAATAGCATAATCGAGACAAAACGATTATTAATGATGCGCTCACACTTGTCCATCCCGACCGGGCCCAAGAGGACACTCCCTGGAGCTGCTGTTGTTTGTGTGACACATCAGTGCGGCATAAGCTGCTGTTTGTCCGGTAAAAACCATAACAATCCATCAGTCACTGGTGATAACGCACTGGTTCATGTTTACCTTTTAGGAAGCAGCAACAGGTTTGGAAGCCTCTTGTATCTTTTGTCCTGCTGCTCCTTGTGCAGATTAATCCAAAACTCAACAGAGAAGAGTCTCTTTTCTGTTTCTATTCCTCTACATTTCATGTGGCCTAACTTTTTTTTTAAACAAACAGCGCACCACAATGTCATCATCTTGTGAGTGTGCAGGTGCAGGTGTGAGTGCAGGCCAACAGGGGGCAGTGAATATGCACTTTCATAATTACCCGAAAATATATATTTAGCATGGTTTTGTTTAAGAAAATACCATCAAACAAATAATCGTTTGAATAATCACGATTTCAATTATGACAAAAATAAT
>OMNZ01107827.1:0-14400 GCA_900303255.1 Lesueurigobius sanzi
TTTGTCTCATTGTGAATACGTCTCAAAATATTTATTGCTTTGAACTGAAATGTTTTCTGTGTAATTCTATTGTATTTGAGAATGGACGTGCCTTGTGCTGGCACGTTTATTTATTTTAACGATAGTACAATGCACACTTGTCTCCCATCAAGAAAGTTTGTATATTGCATTTTATAAATTAATTAATTTAAAACGGGTGGTCCCTGCACATAATGCTTTGTTTCTAGTCGGACATGGCTAACAGCTGCTCAGCTAATGTTTGTAGCATGTTAGCAGTCGCATTTAGCTTGTGATTTTGAAGAATATCATGGATAAGCGACACAAAGACATTCTGAGAAAAAACAGGCTGTGGCTATCCGATGAACTTTTAGTGACAGAGACTATTGTGCAGTTTTTGTACCAGGAAGACATTTTAACCCAGGCTCAAGTTGAGACTATCGAGTCCCAGCAGAGCAGCAAGCACCGCGTCTTGAAACTGCTGGACGTCCTGCCGAACCGCGGACCCCGCGCTTTCGACGCGTTTCTTCAGTCGCTGCAGGAGTTCAGCTGGGTCCAAGACAACCTGCTGAGGGACCTGGACTCCCTGCCTGGAGGGCCAACACTCGGATCTACAGGTCAGACTGAAAACACAAGGCACCGTCGTGTTTATGTGTTGTTATTAACACATAAACACCTAGCTGCAGTGATTGGCAAAATTAAGCCATAAAAGTAAACAAAAAAGCAAATTTGCTATTTCTTCTAGCAAAATTTTATGGGTCATTCCATGTCAAATCAACAAAAAAATGATATGCTTGCCCCTCTTTCCATCTCAGGTTTGCTTCAAACTTTCTAAGATAAGACTTTATTGATCTCACAATGGAGAAATGTACTTGTCACAACAGTTCTTAAGATAAGATCACACAGGGAGGTGCAAAAAGTCAGGAAATGTGCCATCAAAGAAGAAAATAAGTTTGCAAACAGGTGGTAGTAATAATAATGCTAGAGTAGAATAAAATAAAATAAATGTCTCTTAGCATCTTTCAGTAAAAACTGTATAAATATCTCTTATGTACACACTGAATAAAATAAGATAAAATCTAGAGGAAAGAATATCCAAAAAAAACAAATTGAACAGGATGTGGTGTTATATATGAGAATGCATCCAATACTCTATCAGAGTTGGCAGGGCGGACTGATGAATCAATCTATTAATCAACGAATCTTTGCTTATAGAGCGCTTTTCATGAATGTAACACAAAGCACTTTACAACACAGCAATCCCCTTCATATATATAGTAACTGTTTACATTCAGGTGGTTGACAATGGCAACATTGCAGGTATTGTTAACACTGAGGTTATTGCACATAGAAGTAATTGTTCGGTCTGACAGCGGTGGGTATGAAGGACCTGCGGTAAATGGTAAATGGTCACATTTATATAGCGCTTTTCTACCTGCTTTAGGCACTCAAAGCGCTTTACATCAAGGAACCACTCACCCATTCACACTCTCATTCATACACCAGTGTATGCAGACACTGGAGGCAAGGTGGGTGAAGTGTCTTGCCCAAGGACACGACGACAGTGTACACCTGCGGGGACCGAATCGCTAACCCTCCGATTACAAGACGACCCGCTCTACTACTTGCGCCACTGTCGCCCAGTGCTCCTTGCACTGAGGGTGTCTCAGTCGGTCACTGAAGGCAAACGAGAGTGTGAGAAGTTTGAAGTTGGTGTCTTCTTTTGTAGTTTCTAAAATGATTAGGTGTAAAAAGGGGGCGTGCCAGGCCAAAATCATGGCTTCTGTAAAATCCCTAACTTTGAGCTCCGCTAGATCCTCAGAAGAACCAAAATGAATGGCATTTTCAGAGTTTGTTGTACACAATGTGGACTACAGCATGGTGTACAGCAGTGGTTCCCAACCTTTTTTGTCTCGCGTATCCCTTGGGCCTTTGCTGCTCTGAGTACCCCCTGCTTCGATGGTTTTGTTGATTAGTTAGAACGTGAATGACAAAAAATTCAATTTAAAAGACGGCTAAATACTCTCAATCTTACTCTTTACAGTTAAATGTTTTTAAATGTCTTTGTCCATAATAATCAAAAATAATGTTTCATCTTTTTTTTATCTGAAATTATTCTAAGTACCCCCTGATAACCTCTCGCGTACCCGTACCTCTGGTTGGGAAACATTGGTGTACAGCATAGGATTCAATCGTGTATCCTCACGGTGGGACATGCAGGAACACTCCCCTTTGTTACTAAGGTGCAGGGGCAAACATCAGTCAGCAATTCATAGTTTCTTTTTTAATTCTTTTTAGGAACATGGGCCATTTTGATTTCACTCACAATGTGGGACTATTCCCAATAATGAGGCGGTGTGGCCTGTTAATGTATCTATGCTCGAAAGCCTGCTTCATTTTGCCCATCATGAGCCAGTCACCAGTGTTTGCTTGAGCATAAAAATGTAAACTTTTTAATTAATCTGAAAATGTACGATGCTAGATAGCTGTGTCAGGCCAGGCGAATTAAAATATAAAAAATTACCGCAAACTGACCATTGTGCAAATCTGAAAACAGATTTCACATTTTGTATCGTATGGGTTATGCTCTTAAGCACCTGAGAAAGATCAATAGTTCGAGCTGCTCCAATCATGCCTCAGAAACCACTCCAGCCAGCCACCCTATCCCTTAGCTCGGTTCCTTTTTCAAGATCCTCCCTAAAATTTCCTTGGACCCCGCATAGGACCCCCCCCTTATCCATGACCGCGCTATTGAGAGAGACAGAGAAAGCGAGAAGGAAAGTGCTGCGCTCCCTCGTACCACATACAGCAGCAGCACACATCCCTCTCTCCCATTCTCTCCACCAAATCATGTAATGTCATTGCAACTTTTCCAAAAACCTGCAACTTCTCTGCAAACAAAGTGACACGATCAGTTACATCCGTTTTGCTTATTCATTTTGTGCATAACGATATGCAATATACAGACTGTAGCGGTGGCAGGTCCCCGGGGCGCCTCTCATTACCCTCAGGTCTGAGCGCTCTGCTCCTTCGACCTCCTTTCTCCTTGCTCCGCTAACTGGATAAATCTGACCAATACAGTAAATTAAATCTCTGTTGGACTTTCCTAAATTACCGCTCAGAACAATAATTAGGGCCATATCCTAAAGAGGGTATTTTGTAATTGACTTTTAAGCCTAAAGAATCTCATTTGTGTATGTCTTTTTTCATTTTTTTTCCTTAACAGAGGATTATCTCAGTGATCATATCCTGCACAAAGTACCCACAGACCGTGAGCTGTCCCGTATTGCGTCTCTCCTTGGGGCACAATGGGAGTCTGTGCTCTTGAACCTGGAACTCACCACAGAGGACTTGTACCGGTGCCGTGCCGACCACCAGCATGACACACACGGGGCAGCTCTGGAGGGGCTTGTACAGTGGAGGAGGGCACAGGGCAAGAGGGCAACAGTCAAGCGGCTGATCAAGAGCTTGGAGGCAGCAGAAATTCACCCCTCTGTGCTCCAGGACGCCCTTCACTGAGGCACATTTCAGTTTGAATTCTAATGGGAACTGACAAGGCCACATAACGTCTGTATGAGTATGACAGAGCTGCACCTCTCAATACCCAGTTCCTGTGCTCTGCGTTCCCCCCCTCGTACTCTGAAGCATTCTGAAATAATCGAAGGTGACTTTGGATATAGAGCCAAATGTCAAGTAACTGGTGGACTGCCAGCAAAACAGATTCCTGCTCTATGGTGATTGAAAGTGTACCTACTAGAAACTTTTCTGTGCAATAGACAGTCACTCATGAACTTTTTTGGAAAAGAAAGTTTTATTTTGCACCATCATGCTCTGAAGTTGTATCTGTATGAATTGGTTGACCATAACTATTAATTTAACATTATTCTTTCATTACGAATCTTCTCATCCTTGCCACATTCTTTGCTGAGAATATTTCCTGGACATATTGAAGTGCAATGTTGCCAGTGACTCACCTTGTCAGCATGGAAGGAGTTAAAGCCATACACTGGCTTCGCTGACTGCACTTCATTTATACCACAACAGCAGAGGTTGACTTTCTGCTGAGGATCTGCTTTCTGGCTCTCTCCAATGGCTGGTCCATGAGCTACTCTGCAGTTGTTTTATAAACAGGAATAAACTGAAATTCGGAGGCCCACGTTGTCTTTGTGCAATTAAACATAAGAATAAAGTTTTCCACTGGTCAGAAGATCCAAAAGAAACCATCTTCTTTTGCACTGGCTCTCATGCAAGTTCTGTGCTGTGAGTTTCTCAGAACACTACATATGCATTTTATGTCCTCACTCTTTCCAAGAATTGGCAAAGTATTTGCAGGCTCCTGCTGCTGAAACGTATTCTTCTATTCCTCTGGGAGCATAGTGTCACTTGTGTCCATTGAATTTTGTCACATTAAGAACATCATGTATCTGTGTGCGTGTATCTATTCTGTGCGGAGCCTTATGAAGACCTAGTTAAATACTACAAAACCTCTCAGCACTGACATGATTAAAATGTATTGTGTACTTTAAACCGTGTATCTGTGTACCTCACTCTTACAGTTCTGTCTAAAACAAATGCGTCCATCGATCCATTTGTGTCTCGGAGGCAACAGTCCAACAGATGCCCAGACTTCCTGGTCTACACACACATCCTCCAGCTCTTCCTGGGGGCCTCCTCCCCATGGGACAAGCCCGGAACACCACCCCAGGGAGGCGACCATGAGGCTTCCGAAACAGATGCCACCTCAGCTGGCTCCTCTTAATGTGAAGGAGCAGCATCTCTACTCTGAGCTCCCCACCCTATCACTAAGGCCACCCTGCAGAAACTAATTTAATTTTGTATCTGCAATCTTCTTGTCCTTTCGCTCATGACCATAGGTGAGAGTAGGAATGATTGACCAGTAGATCAAGACTTTTGTCTTTCCTCTCAGCTCCTTCTTCGCCACAACGACCGCATCACTGCAGACACTGCACCGATCTGTCTGTCAACACGCTCCATCCGTCCCTCACTCGTGAACAAGACCCAGAGATACTTGAACTCCACTTGAGGTGAGGACACTCGACCGACCTGGAGAGGGCGGGTCACATTTTTCCGATTGAGAACCATAGCCTCGGTAGCCTGGTCTTACCATACCCTCGTACTCATTTTGTACAGAGGGTCTGGATCTTCACAATTGCGTTTTCAGGTGGGAGGGGTGAACTCCTTTTAAAGATTGAAATGATTGGATCTGATTTTACCCAATCGCTAGCAACACCCGCCTCCCCCGCTCGCTGAATGGCTAGGATGAAGTTCATCCTATGTATCGCGGCCACTGAGATCAGACCCAGACGTAACATGTAGGGAAATGATAATTGACCAGAGTTTACGAATGGCTCAGGCCGGGCTATGGCCTCGGATTTGGAGGTGCTGATCTTCATCCCAATCGCTTCACACTTGCACGTGGAAGGTTCTGTTTTGATGAAAAAGCCCTCAATGATCTTGCTCCTCCGTACTTGTCCGAACTCTTGACTGTTCGTGACTCAGGTAGATCCTTGAGGTCATCAACTCGGCTCTTGCTGGAAGTACCTAGGACTAGGTCCAAACACTGGGGTGATCGGTCCTTCTCTGTCGCTGGACCCAGACTCTGGAACAAGCTGCCCCCTGACATGCGCATCATCACTGACTTTGGCCTTTTTAAATCCAGGCTCAAAACGCATTTATTCAGACTGGCTTTTAACTCTTACGCTCAGTAGCACGGTGACACTTAATGCATTTTAACTGTTTTATTGTTTGGTTGTATGAATGTTTTAATGGATATTATGTGATTTTATTGTAGAGCACTTTGGTTGCCTTGAGTGTTGTAAAGCTCTATAAATAAAATTTGATTGATTGATTGATGAAGCGAGAAGCTGTGCTCTCTGTTGAACTACACTTGCAAAAACACTCACACTTTCACATATGTTTATGTTACAATATAGATTTAATTCTAAAATATGTTTTCAAATCTTGAAACCACAATGAAAAGTATCTGTATATAGCTCGCTACATCTCTGACCACCAGAGGGCAGACTGAAATCATGAAACAATATTTGACATTTTTTGTGCAGGTGATTAAAATATGTCTGTGGGTGAGATGAATCACACACATAAGTGCGGTTCTGCGCAATTTAAATAATAATTTGATTTATTTACACATGAAACGGCATTACAAACATACGAGTAAAGCGTTTCTATAAGCCCAGTGGCTATGATTTATTTCTGAGACGTCTGCAGACAAACGAATGGGTATATTCTGTCTATTCGAGCGGGTCTATAATACATTTACTCAACTTCACTTTACTGAGGTTCTCCTCCCTCATCATTCATCATCCAAATACGAGATCCCCCAGTCAGGGCATGATGCTGGAGATTTGGAGGAGGCCGTCCTTGCGCGCAGTCTTCGAAGAAGGGCGGGGCCACGCGGCGGCAGCGGCAGCAGCAGCACCCCGATCATTCCGCTCAGTTACAGCACCACGCCGACCTCCTCGTCTCCAGGCCGCAACATGGATCTTAGCTCCTCGCCATACTCTCATCCACACATGGACTGACACTGGGGTTGATCATAAAAAGAGGATGATGTCCCTTTCTGAGAATTTGTGGGAACGAGGTGCTCACTGACCCACTGCGGGAGCATCGTGCTGCGCTCCGATGCAGCAAAAATCGCCATTGTTTGGATGCGCAGCAGACTGAAAAAGAAAGATTGTGCTTTCTCTGGGTTTTACGGAGGGACATCATGGGTTCAATGCTCCTATTCGCATTTCATATATACTGGTTTACTCAGGTAAGAGAGCTTATTTCTCCCTATGGATGTCGCTTTGTCCCTTATGTTCATGACAGCCGCGCGGCTTTGTTTGAGAAAATAAATCTGATTTATTCTTTAGATTTTTCGAAGATAACACTGATCATATTACTTTTGCTCTGTGTACTGCAAGTATGTGTATGTGTTGGACACGAACCCGCGCCGTGACAGAGCAGCTTGGGTAGGTCAGGCAGCCAGCAGCTCGTTTTGTCCTGCAAAAGTGGGTCAGTCGGCTGCAGCCTCGGAGATTCCTTGTATGTCTGTCAGCATCAGTATCACACAGGCACTCACTGTACAGAGTGGTCCTGCTCCACAGCGGTCTGCATGCACCACATCCTGCTCAGAGAGGACCGCAGCATCACAGGACGGTGATGGACCTGGCAGATCTCACAGTTTCAGACTGTTCTCTGTGATGGTTATTGATGTGTCTGTTGTACTGTACAACCTTTAACATAGTGAGTAGTTCAGCGGTGGTTGGAACTTTATCAGTGATCCATAGAAGTCGACATTCCTTCGCTTTTAGTTTTATATATTTTTTTCAATCCTATTGTAACTTATGCCTTATTAGTCGAGCAGGGTACTCTTCTTTTTTTGTTTTGTCATACCAGTGCTTAAGCAATACTTGGTTGCAATACTGGTACCTGAACAATACTTTCTGATACCGAAAGATCTTATCACAATTTTCTTTTGGTTTAAATCACAATTTCTCACAATTCATGTGTATATTGTCTTTTAAAGGTGACTAAAGCCATCTGCTTCTTGGGTTTAGACCTCGTGTTGTAGTGGTTTAGTCTTGGTTAAGACCTGTTTTAATCTGAGTTTCAGTCCTGAGTTTAGACACTCATGGTTTAGTCCTGGTTTACTCTGTGATATTGTCCAGGTTTAGACTTGATTTAGATCCAGTTTGCTCTTGGGTTTATTTCTGATTTCTTGGGTTTAGACCTGGTTTAGCCCAGGGTAATCATCCCTGCTTTAGTCCTTTTTAGTTTGGTCCTGGTTTAGACCTTGATTTCAGTCTCTGCTTTAGTCCGGTTTACTTCTTGGTTTAATCCAGATTCAGTCTGTGATATTTCTTGTTTTTTGTCCTGGTTTAGACCTAGTTTTCTCCTGGTTTAGTTCTGGCTTAATCGTGACAGTAGAAAGTGGAGAAAGTGTCCGTATTTGAGCTCAGAGCTGCGTTAAACATAAAAACCACTGAATATGATGATGTTCTCAAAAAAGCAGATGGCCATGGAGATCAGATCACGATTCGATTTTTTTATCACCATATCGCCCAGCCCTAATCTAGAACCATAAAACAGAACAATAATGTTAATTTATTCCATAAAAGAATATTTCTTTTTTTATTATTATCATTTAAATGAGCTGAAACAACCAAGTAACTTTCTATTGTGCTGTCTCCGGACCCACCAAGCATTTAAAACTTGCAATATAAAGGAAATGTTTTTTTGTTTTTTTCGGTACCAGTTTTCTCTTTTCCAATACCATACTGGTCTCGTTTAATGGTATTCAGCCACACTTTTTATATAGGAGGGTATGCAGATGACATTCCATCATGACAAACCATAGCAACAGCCCCAAATGAGTAGCAGGGTTGCGTTGTTATTTGATGTGACTCTCAATGAGAATTAGGGTTGTGCCGATAGACAATATCATCGTCCATCGTGATGGTGAACCAACCATCACAATGGAGAGCCACCATCGTGATGCCACGCCCCCTCCTGTCAAAAGCATGCACTGGTCTTCTAAACCTAAAAGCTTTGCAGGGATACTAGTTTAAGTAACCTGCTATATGTTAAATAACGTGTGGCTACACAAATAATTATTATTCAGGGTTTCCCCCAGAACATGTGTTAGTTAAGGTGGTGTCTGTGGGATACAGCTGTGCTCGTGTTTAGTCATTTCATTTATCCAGCTTCTGGTTCAACACATATAGTTCAATGCGACTCCAAAGCACGTACAGCCACATGAACGGACACGCCAAAAAACGTAGTTCCGCAGCGCTTAAAATCACGTAAATCACGATATCATCGTCCATCACGATGGATTCACTATAAACATCGGCAACTGCCAATTAAGGGCACATCGCCCAACCCTAATGGGAATGTTGGCTGCTCTATTTAGGATGAAAAGAACGCATGTGTATGCCCTTTATTAGGGATGGTCAGATATGAAAATTTTCTGCCGATATCCGATATTTGCTGATATTAATATCAACATTTAAAACCAAGACCAAGACCCACTCACGTCGAGTAAAGGTCCTAAATTCATCATTGGAAAAATTGATAATGATCATGGTTACAGTGGTTCACTCAGATTTCTTTTGAGACTATGATGGCTGTTTAAATCTTGCTTCCTCTTGGGGACATTTTTAGTGAATTTGTGTTGGAGATTCTTTATTTATAAAGAGTTGTAACTCATTTCAGCACATTTGAATAAACTGTTGCCCCAGTCAGATCAGTTGCCTATCTGTGCTGTAGAAAAACAGCAGTTAACATGGAAAAATCCCCTGCCGATATTTTTTTCCCAATTGGACCGATATTTGAAAAATAGGCAAATATCTGCCGATATAGATATATATATATATATATATCTATATCGGCGGCACCGATGTATCGGACCATCCCTTTATCTAGATTTCCGGATGGAATGTTATACTATGACAATGGAATCCCACATGTGTTTGGATACTAGCAAACATTGTACATAGACTAACTTTAGCTGAAAACCCTTTGAAATGTATCATATGCCAAGATTCTTCAGGCTTCATCTGTACTCTGTAAGTGTCTGACGTTTCGATCTTAGTCCAAAGCTCGTCCTCAGCAAATAAAATCTTGGCCTATGATGGACAACTCCTGTGTGACTGAGAACCTACACAAGCCTATAAAATGTAGAGAAAAGAGCAGTGGGACAACTTTGTTAGGTGTCGATTCGCTGCTGGTGAATACATCTGATCTAACACATGTGACCGGTACCTCCATTATTTTACTTTTTACATACTAAACAAATGGAGACTTTAAAATGCAACATTCTGTAGGTCAGGGCTCAGGGGTGCCCAAATTCAGGGGCCTCCAACGGGTTTCATTTGGCCCGCAAGATGGTGCTTAGATTTGTAATTTGCTAGTTCGGGGTCTCTATTTTTGCCCTCTGAGCTACTTCTGCGTAACAAAAATGGCAGAGAGCTATTTATGCTTTGAAGAAACCCTTGTAACTATGGGTCTTGGGTGGATTTCACCAGCAGCCAACATGATATCAATTTCCACTTTATAATCTACTATACTTAAACGTTTGTTGAGTGCTGAGTTTAATTACTTTGTGTATTAAAACGACTGTCAATAGTAGCTAAGGACAACAAAACATCATGTCCATGTCCAAAAGTGCAGTACTTAAAGGATATTTAGTCATAGATCTGTTTGTCTTTGGCTATGTGTAAAACAGAATTGCCTTTGGCCCTTCGCCTGCTAATACTTTTCCATTTTGGCCATTCTTCGAAAAAACTGCATCCCTGCTGTAGATGTTTTAATTGTCAGGCCTGCAGCCAATTCTGTGGCAGTAAAATAAAACACCTGGTTTGGCTTTTGGAAGAGAGCTCTGGAAGATCTTTGAGTGTTAATTGATACTGCTGGTTAACTTGTTAGTTGTTGCTGTTTATAATGAATGAATAGATTAATTATTCTCCCCTATCCAGTTGTAACAGTTCAAGGCACCTGTAACTGGACTCGAAATGCATTAGCCTGTATGACATTGGGTTATCAAGATTATTACAAGATTATGTTGTATCCCATTCAGTCAAGCTGTTGGCATATGACGGGGAAAATAGAAAAAGCAGTAAGAGATTAGTGTCACATGATCTAAACTAAGCCTCTCGAGCTCGTTAAGGTAGAAGTTTATCTTTCATGTGAATAGTCAGTGCAGCTCTTCACATTTAATGCATATATTAAAAAAAAAACTACTGAGAAATGTTCTTAGACGAGTTGATGCGTACCTGTCTGGTCTTTGTGCGTGCCGTGAGTCCCGTAAATAGACTGAAGATGTTGTTAGCATTAGCCTCTGCTAGCGTATTCCTATGGGGAAAAAACAGGGGTAAAGTTAAAAGCCACCAAGCTCTTCCACGCTTTCCCTATTTAAATACAGTTATGTGAGAAGTTACAAGATCCAAGTATAGTTACACAACATTAAACCTGTCGATTTTCTAAGCGGATAAAAAGTGGCACTATATTGTAAGGCGCAGTGATACGTCCACTCTCACACTCGGAGTGAAGATATTACTGCGCAGACGTCGAAGTGCTCCTGGGGCATTAGTACGCCTTACAATGTAGTACCACTTTTAATAAGCTTAGAAAATTTACAGGTTCAATTTTGTGTAACTGTACTGATGTTCCCCGGTACCTCAATCAATCAATTTATTTTTGTAACGCCCAATATCATAACAGAAGTCAACTCAAAGGTCGGTATAGACAAAAACAAATCAATATCAGACATCAAGAATGATCAAATAAGTCACACACGAATGAAATGTCTCAACCAGATGTAATGTCCCGTGAATAAGTAAATCACTTAGAGTAACAAGCTTAGAGTATCCTTCCATCCTTAGACCTTCCTCTACGCCGAGGAAAAACCCCTAAAAAACCACATGCAAAAAAAGAGGAAACCTCGAGGATAACCAATTAGAAGAAGGATCCATCTCCCTTGGATGGATGGGCCAGTGGTGAATTTCAGAGTCCAATGGCTCTATTCAGCGAGAGTTGCAGCAGCCATTAAACTGGAAAACGTCCACAGGTGGACAAGAGTCCCGCAGCAGTGTTTAACACGAGGGGTAGGCGTGGCCGACGCCGTCCGGTCTCACGAATGCTGTCCTGTCTCATGGTGACGCCAGTTGTACGGGTCTTCACCAGCCCAGGAAACTCACCACCGGAGGGGAACAGAAAAAGAGGACACAATGTGAATAGCAATGAAGAGAAAGAAAATGTACAGGTTAGACCTAAATATTGCAACATAATTTAAACAGTAAGGAAAACGAGAGGATAGGGCTCAATGTGCCGTACTTCCCCCAGCGTTTTAGCTCCTATAGCAGCCTTGCTTATGCTGTAGGTTTAGTACTGAGTCTAGCTGACTAAAAGCCTTTTCGAAAAGAAACGTTTTGAGCCTAGTCTTAAAAATGGGGACTGTGTCTGCTTTTTTAACATGAGACATAAGTTGATTCCAGAGAAAAGGAGCCTGAAGCTAAAGGCTCTTTTTCCTATTGTGGTTTTAAAGACGCGTGGGATCACCAGTAGTTCTGCGTTTTGAGAGCGAAGCGCTCTGATTGGCTGATATGGCACAGTCATTTCTTGGCGCTAGATCGGAGCCATCCCTTTTATAGCCTTATATGTGAGGAGTACCTATGTACCTATGTTCCCCAGTCCTGCTTGTTCTGTTACACACACAAATGTCTAATGGCACACGCACAAATCTGGGTACACACGCACCCTTCCTAAATTACGCTTGCAAATTGGGTGTCAAACGTTTTGTGTGTAAACGAGAGACTCGGGCATAGAACATAGGTTTTTTGTTGATCTTTTTACAACTTACACACATATTGTTTTATTACACATGCAAATGTCTAGTTACACACACACAAATCTGGATACACACACACGAAACCATAATCGCTCCATGTGTGATTAGCTCATGGTGGAGATGTAAATTACATTTGGATATTAAAGATGTTGCTATGAGCTAAGCCCGATGCCCCCCAACCTTTGCGCACAAACCAGGGGAGATTTCTGGGGATTTCAAGAGGCTCACAAACACAATATTTGCCAGATGAGGGTTGGCAGAGCGCATTTAAAGTGCGGGATTTCTCCAAGATCTGACTACAAACCACAAAGTTGTACATACAGGTGTCCGGATGCTTCTGTGATTTTGTATCAAATAAATAATTCCATGTTAAATAAATATTAGTTCTATGATAGGCAAAAAAAATATTTACAGATTAGATGAGATAATACTTTATTGATCTCACGATGGAGAAATTCACTTGTTACAACAGCTCTTAAGACAGGATCACACAGGGGTGCAAAAAGTCAGGAAATGTTTGTTTATCGAAACAGGGACAATGTACAAAACCATTAGTCTTTACAAAAGAAGAGCTGATTTGTACCAGATTTAGCTAAGTAGCTATTTTCCATCTGCAGTCCCTGAGCATTGCCGCCCTGGCGCAGTAACAGATCTGCGACTGAAATGAACTGTGCTGTACACGTCTGAATCATCAGCTGCTCACCACCATTCACCAAAATATCCAGAGCAAATCACAGACAGATAAAAACATCCTCCCTAAACCTGCTCCAAAAGCACAGACTACAGCTGAACCCAGTGATATGCAGCAGAACTAAGAGTCAGGCTACTAGAACTTACCAAAAGCAGATAGGCTTTCACTTTTCCATTGTGAGAAGGTGGAATAAATGGCCCAAAGTTGTTTAAAAATAGGGGCTCCATTTTTGCGTATGTTGCGCATCCTGTTATTGAAATATTTATCCTTTTGGCCTGTTGGCCATGTGATGATGTCATCGTCCATAATGTAAAGGCCATGACGTTGTCCAAAGTTGTCCTCTGGTCAGATGCACATGGTTCCAATCAGTCCTGGATTTGTAGTAGAGGATGATCCAACCAGGTGCAACCAATGGGTGAGCAAGGTCCATCTCTTTGGTCTGGCCCCAACGACTTCTTTTTTCTAAAGCTGGCTTGGCGGCACGGTAGTGCTGCACGGTAGTGCGCTTGCGCTTCACTAGAAGGTCCCAGGTTCGATCCCGGGCCAATATGGGGCCTTTCTGTGTGGAGTTTTCATGTTCTCCCCGTGTCTGCGTAGGTTTCCTCCGGGTGCTCTGGTTTCCCCTACCACCAAAAACATGTACAATAGGCAAGGATGAATGATGTCTGGGTGAGTGAATGTGGTGATCGGAGGGTCCGTTGGCGCATGATGTGTGCAGCCACACCTCTGTCGGTCTGCCCCAAGGGGCAGCTGGTTACCACTGGAGAGAATGTTAATCAACTCATGTAAAGCGCTTTGTGACTCTGTCTGTGAAAGGCGCTATATAAATAAAGCTCTTCTTCTTCTTCTTATACTCCTGTGACAACATTGAGGGGGGTACATAATATTTTTAATCACGCTGGTTTTTGTATACATTTATTTTATAAGTTTGCTTGATTGACAGGCTCTGAAGAAGTATGGAAGTTTGTTGTTGGGTGAAGCTTCCCACGTTCTTTGGTCTTTAGGATTATGCGCCATCTTGATTTCCCTCACGATGTGGGACAATTCTTACCAATGGGGCCGAATAGCCATTGTCTATCTCCTATTTAATAGGGGTGTAACGATTCAGAAATCTCACGATTCGATTCGGATCACGATTCAGGGCCCACGATTCTCGATGCATCACGATGCACGTACAATGTTAATAGGCTTAATATTTTATTCCCAATTAGACTGGTTTGCTTCAGCTGTCGATCCACAGTAAGCATGAAACAAGGTTTGTGGATTGGCTGGCTGTAGTGGTGCATTCAAGGGCAGTCGTAAAAAATAATGTTTATTGTGACTGTGCATGCAGGGCAAG
>OMNZ01107833.1:0-42707 GCA_900303255.1 Lesueurigobius sanzi
GAGACAGGGAACATTTAGGTTAAGCAAACCCAGCGGACAGTTAAGAGAGAGAAAAGGAGATTAGACAAACGATGGAGATTGCGCAATGACAGACTGTGAATCATGAGAAACAACTGTCATCGCTCAACCCCAAACTGTGTGAACCAATACGTTTGTGTAGGTTCTCAGTCGTACAGGAGTTGTCCATCGTGCAGGTCTGGAGCACGCTGTGACCTTCAGTAGCTGATGACGATCTTTGGAGTAAGATCGAAACGTCCTACACTTCAACTACAGAGTACAGATGAAGACTGAAGAATTTTTGCCTACGATGTGTGAACCAATGAAATTGTGCACCGCCCTGTATGTTTATGTCCATGTGTGTGTTAAACAATAAAAGGCTGTGCAGAACTTTCAACCTCGGAGAGAACTAGCAATGAGAACTTCACTCGGTGTAAGCTGTGGTCAATTGCTCTCTCTCCCTTGCAAGCCAAACAAAGCTCTGATCTCTGTGTCGTTACTTCAAAGTTGAAGTCTTCTAAGTTGAAGTGTTCTCTGAGTCGGAATTTGACTGGTTGATTAACGTAATTTTCTGACAGTCGTCTCTGGGTCTTCCAACAAGATAATGATCCAAAGCCCACATCCAAATTAGTCCAACAGTTCCTCAAAGGTACCAAAACCAAGGTGTTGGAGTGGCCCGCACAGAGCCCAGACCTCAATCCTATAGAGAATCTGTGGCGGGTGCTTAATGTGAATGTCCATGCTCGGAAACCATGCAATTTGGAGTTCGAACAATTTGCAGTGGAGGAATGGGCCAAAATCCCTCAGGAGACGTGTGCAAATCGAGTTAAAAACTACTCAAAGAGGTTGTTGTCAGTTGTGGCTCTAAAAGGCTACACTATTGACTATGAATGGCCAGGGGGCTAATAATTTTGGAAGTACCATTTTCGCCCTTTTTGGTTTAAACTTGGTGTAAACAATAAAATATCTTATTTAAACTTAGGACATGGTCTTTATAGTGTATAGTGTTTCCAGAATAACAAACACTCATTGTTTATGGTCATTCTCATGGAGAAATCAAGAGAAATGTCTAATTTTATGATAATTGTGGCTACGACTGTATACTTTTCTATGAATTAATGCTGTGCCAAGAATAGATTAGAGTGTAACAAATGTTTTTCCTACTTTAGACAAATACTTACCAACGTAGTAAAAAACAAAGAACCAAGGCACTTGGTTCTACAATTCTCTATTTACATTTTCTCACTTCTTGAGAAAGACTTTGTTGGAGCCGATACACATGGAAGAAACCAGCAACATGTTTTTAAAGATTTGAATATGTAATTATTGCTACTAAGAAGGCAATAACAAGAAACTGTTATTCCCTATTATACCCTCTGGTTTGCGTTTAAACAGAGGCATGTTATCTCTCCCGCTTGATTTGGTCAAGTTCTTGTGTATTTCTTGATATGTTGTAAGTGCCCCTCTTTTCCCCTTCTTTTTTTTGTTTTGTTTTTGTCTAATCTACTATTTCCTTTATGGAGTTAATGTTTATTAACTGAGGTTCAGGAGCAGACCAGGTCTCAACCTCCTTTCCTCAAGCCACTCCCTCAGACCAGCCACACCTCTAATCACTCCCATTATAACCAGCCAAGCCCTTCATTCTGTCGACCCCACCCTCCCTTCCCATTTTTTCATGTTTTGTCTTTCAGTGCTGATTCCTGCTCAGAAGGGGGGTCCTGAAGCTGTTGGGCAGCCAGCTCTTTCGGAGACAGTCTCATCTGTCCACCATCACGTCTACAGAATTCTGTCAATTCAATACATTCCTCAAACGCGTTAGGTTGTGGCGTGGTCCTTGCTACTGCAGTATTGTTGTGTTCAACATTTTTAAGTTGTATAAAAAAAAAATATATATATGTATCAGCCCAGTAAAATAAAGGCTTTTTAGAAAATGTAAATAGAAAATTATAGTATGGGAGGAGTGCCTTGGTTCTTTGTTTTTCTCGTGAGTTTCTACCTTTGTAATACTGACTCCCTGAGCGCTTTGTGTCCAGTAGTTTCTCTCACCTACCAACATAGTGTTTGCAGAATCAGACATCAGTTTTACATATGGCTTCAACACGTCATAATGGAAACCTGGCGTTAACAGCCGTCTGTGGCGAAACCACTTCTGTCCACGTGACACCAATAAACCATCTCCTGCAGAAGAAATGTTAAACAAATCTATCCATGCCACTGGGAAAGGATGAAGGAAATATAGAAAAAAAATGTCTGACCAATCCAATCGCGAAGAAACCCATAGACAACTTCATCTTTTGGCTCTGCGTGTAGAAAGAATACAACTGTTATTGAAATCAGCGTTTAGAGCTGGCCATAGGAATTTCACACTTGGATTCAGAAAGAACACACCTGTTGATGCCATAATGGATTTCGCATAATCAGGATGATGAACATTCAGAGAACAGAGAAAGGGACCAAACCACAGTGGGAACACATTAGGGTACTTTTCTCCAAACTCGATAATCTTGTCCATACTTGTGCCGTCTTGCTTTAACTGTCAAATGACATCAATAAAACATACATTGGCTATGAACACTAACTAACTAGCTCAATATAGGCTAAATAAGATTCAAAATTTAATAACAATATAATTCATTTGTTATTCAGTTCTCTGTCATAGAAGTGGTGGGCTAAAATAAAATAGCCTTTGGCATAGAACATTTAAAACACATTTCTTTTTGTGTTTAAAACTAAAATTTAGTGTGTATAAGAGATGCTTATATAGTTTATTTAGAGATGCTAAGAGACACTGCTATGTTTTTATTATTATTATTATTACGATTACCTGTTTTACAGACTTATTTTCTTCTTTGATGGCACATTTCCTGACTTTTTGCACCCCCCTGTGTGATCCTGTCTTAAAAGCTGGTGTAACAAGTGAATTGTGAGATCAATAAAGAACTATCTTATCTTATCTTAAAATTGAATTGGCCTATAAGCGCCAAGCTCCACCAAGACAGTCAAGGATGCAATTCACCTGGAGTGCATCAAATCAGTGGTGGAAAGTGACCAGGTAAAAAGTACACGTAAAAAATATAGGTACTTTTACATTACTTAAATACATTTTAAGTTGAATACTTTTTACTTTTCACTACATTTTGGAGCCTGTATCTGTACCACTACATTTTAAAATAGTTTCAAAAGTAGAAGTATTTCATTTTCAAAGACACCTCTCTACAATGAACTGCTTTAGTCCCAGTTTAGACTTGATTTAGTGGTTTACTCGTTTAGACCTGGTTTAGATCAGGTTCAGTCCTGGTTTAGATCTTGTTTAGTCCTGGTTTAGACCTGGCTTTGTCCTGGTTTCGACCTGGTTTACTCCTGGTTTAGACCTGGTTTAGTCCTGGTTTAGATATTGTTAAGTCCTGGTTTAGACAAAGGTTAGTCCTGGTTTAGATCTTGTTTAGTCCTGGTTTAAACCTTGTTTAGTCCTGGTTTAGCTCGTTTAGATCTTGTTTAGTCCTGCTTTAGACCTGGTTTAAACCTGGTTTGGAACTTATTTAGTCCTGGTTCAGACCTTCTTTAGTCCTCCTGGTTTAGATCTGATTTAGTCCTGGTTCAGACCTTCTTTAGTCCTGGTTCAGTCATCCTGGTTTAGACTTTCTTTAGTCCTGGTTTAGACCTGTTTTTGACGTCAGTTAGTGGTTTACTCGTTGTTTAGACCTGGTTCGAGTCAAAGAATAAAATAAAAAAATCATGCACCATAAACTTTTAAAAATTAAAGTTTTATACTTTTACTTAGGTTGAAATTGAATCTGATACTTCATTTCTTTATTTGGCTATTTGCAATTTTACGTAAGAATATCGAGTACTCCGCCACCACTGTTTGAAATGCAATACCTGGAAAACATGTCCAAAGAGCCAGTGCGGTGGCGGTCCGATGAAATCTTCCATTTGTTTCTCAGTTTTCCTCCTTTTGACGACCAAGACAGACACCTTGAAAAGCAGCGCGACAACACAGACCAGCGCGAACCAGGGGAGCAGACGGGACACCGCTCCAAGCTCTCCAAACGCTCCGAAAAAGCCCGCACTCATCGCCATCGCGTCGTGGTTTGACCCGGGCGAGGAGTTCAAGTGAGTCGATTCGTTTCGGTGCCGCGAGAGCAAGTGCTACGTCCTTGTTCGGCGTTGGCATGTGCGTCATACTGTATCTTGGTGCACAGGTTTACAGCGGGAGGTGGAGAATGCGCGCACGTAAATATGGGTTGGTTGGTAACATGTTGGATCTAGTCAGCCTTTGGTTACCGCATCACCGCGTTGTTTTGATTTTATTGAAGCGCGGCAGTTTTTCCCTCCTCCTTATTAGGTTTGAAGTTAATGAAGTTAAAGAGTAAATTAATCTGCCCCAATGATGAACAGTTTACTTATTATTAAGCCCCGCCCCAAAAGAAGAGAATCACGGAAAACTATTTAAATTTATAGTATTAAAGGTGCTCTATTTTATGTGGAAAAATATGGCATCATTTAACTACCTTTAATTTGAGAGCGCTTATACTGTACATCAACTCGTGCAGTACACACACAAAAGGGAGGGGTGAAAATGTTGAAGTGAGGACAAAAACCAGGGGCGTTTCTAGGGGGTGGCCTGGATTCTTCTGGGCCAGTTTTCCTCTACCAGTATATTTACAGAGCTTAAAGGCTATTTAAGCATAACAAAATAATATTTTATATTATTTCAATTCAATATATTTTGTACAGCCCAAAATCCAGTGTTGATGGGATTACTCTTTCTAAAAGTATTCTCCTCACTTCTTTGATTACTTTATTGGAAAAGTAATCTGATTACTAATTACTAGTTACTTTGGTTTACAAAAGGATCGAACAACAGCTGCTCAGTCCTTTGGAATGAAATGTATTGAAGTGTAAATCTTGCTTTGGCTGTAACTCGATTGAATAATGTTTACTGCTCCACACAAAACTAAACCAAAAACAGCATATTTCATAGAATACATGTGTACAGCAGCTGAGTTCGTCTTTTGCACAGGCCTTTATCTTAAAATGAATGTTTTTATCTGAAAATGTGATTTAAAACGTAATGGACTCATTACTTGATAACGTAATTGTAATCTAATCATCAGTTTTGCAATTGTAACCCTGTTACATTACTCCATTACTAAAAAAGTGAGGGACAATGAGTGAATAATACACGTACTGGGGCATCCCCTGTCCTTAGACACTCCTTCTTGGCAAGGAAACCTCTGGGAGATCCACTCGCAAAAAAACACATGAAGGAAGGGTCCACTCCCAAGGACGGACAAGCTGGATATATAGTATATATATATATATATATATATATATATATATGCTATAAATACCTTATTTATTTAAAGTGTTATTACAAATTATTTTAAAAGCCCCGTCCTTGTGCCACCCCTGGATTATTAAGTGCCACCCCAGTGAAAAAAGTCATAAAGTGTGACCTTACGTGTGATGCTATACAAATAAAGTTTACTTACTAACTTCACCTTATATAACCACGGGCTAAAGGTGATTTAGCAACACATTAACGTGGAAAGATTTGCAACATAATGCTTTTGGCAAAACATTACTCAAAAACGCCTTCTATACTTGATCACCTGATCCCATGCGACACTTTGCCCTATTGCCAACAATACTTATCTTTAACGCTTCAACGCATGCACATGCATTCAACTTACATCAGGATTCTCCCAGACTGATGCATTCCTGTGAATCCCAAATAGATGGGCTACAACATGGGTTCCTAAAACACAAACAAATATAGTATGTACACAGCTTAGTTGACAATCTCATAATAATACAATTTCCTTTAACATGCATTACATAACTTTATATGACAAAAAAACAACTTGATATTAATGCATATTTGACCTTTTATGGGTCCAGCATGGCACCTTTGCTTTCCATCACAGCGACCTCTATGATATCTGTTAGGTTTCTAGTGCAAAACCCTAAAAACTATTGATCCTGTAGCATCATGAGGCCGCTGTGATGGAAAGCAAAAGTGCCATGCTGCATACGGGCCACTAAAAGGTCTATAAAGAGTTTAAAAATATATCATTTAAATTTGTCAATGTCTCCTGCCCTACTCTCATATTTGTTGTATGTTTACATGTCATTTTCAAAGCACCTGCAGATATAGTCCTTCCATCAGAGAAGGTGAGAGGTTTGGTTGTAACTCGTGATATCGCTGGTGCCGGCGGGAAAAGACGAAGGGACTCCTTGATGCACATTGTGGTGTATGGAATTTCAGACAGATTTTCCCTAGAAATGGAATAAAAAATCATGCTAAATGCCAGCGTTTCCACAGAGATGCAACTGAAATGATTGACTTGAGCAGTGGTTCTCAACGGGGGGGTTTTGCGATCCAAAAGTAGGTCGCAGAACGATTTTCAGTGGGTCGCAAGCCTTTCCCAGAGAAATGTAATTTCCTCCAATATTTATTGACTTTAGTATTAAAAAATAGATATCTGGATCAGTAAAATTACTCAAATTGAGGAGAGACGCTGCAGGTGAATAGGGAAAAAGTGTAAATTGAGGGATATCCATTTGAAAATTGTGTACATTACTGATGATAAATAAATCAGCCTAAGAACCTAATATTGAAAAATCTCTCTGAACAATCCTTCAAAAATATTGTCAAGTTTGTTGGATTGATACAGGGGGGCTCGACCTGCTGGAGTTTGGAAAGGGCTGCCTAATTGCAATTTATTTGTTTCCAGGTGAATGTTTATATGCAAGAGATTAAACTGGCCCAAAATCTGAAAAGTGAAAAAACACTTTTGCCTGCAGTGTCTCCCCTTAAATGTTCATAATTTCAGTTGTATAGGGGCATTCTTGTGTGGTAAATAGCACCAAATTTTACATAATTAAATTCTTATTTGTGTCGCGGCTTGTCATTGTAGGGTGACGTCGGGTCCCGCCGCTGCACCAGTTGAGAACCGCTGGACACGATGGCACATAAACCCACCACTCCACGGTGCTCTTGCCGCCCAGGACTTGACCGATCTCTTCTCTGCACATCTGCTGGTGTTCGGGATGACGGGCCAGACAGTACAGGACGAAGGAGACGCCTCGGCCCGTGGTGTCGTGGCCCGCAAACATGAAGGTGTCCACCTCAGCTCGGATGGCTTCATCCGACAGACCCTGGTTGTTCTCATCCTTAACATACGTAGATCAAGAACGTAAACAGCCATTTTCCAAAGTTCAGAGAGTTACAGTAATGTTTCACTTGTCCCCACGCACACAAGTTCAAAGCAATTGTACATTGTAAGTCAGAATTATTTCAATTAAGGTCAAATATGCTTAATTCCAGTCATTTAAATTTAAACTCATCAAATCACTTTTTGCTGTGTATATTTCTATATCATAGAAAATGTCATGTTTGTCTTTGTCATTATATTGGGTTATGGTAAGTGTAAGGCTTAGGGTTAGTCACCTCATTATGGAATGAATTAGTTATGAATCCTGTTTCCATGGAATTACCATAATTTATCTCCATGTTATTACCCTTTCAGGTGCCACAGTGATTCTAAATGTCCACGCTATTACTGATCTGTAAAGTAAAGTGGCAACTGTAACATTATATTGGATGAAATTGTTTTTTCCCCCAGTTTGAGTTATAGTTGGTTGTAAAAGCTAGAGTTAAATTATGTAAAAATATGTATATTTTTTCCATTTCAAATATTTGGCTGCGTAAGTAATTCTTGACTGTACGGCCATGCAAACAGAAATTTGCATGCCTTTATCTCAAAATGCTTCTGTTTGCTTTGCATAAGCAGAAGTGAGATTTAATGTTGCAGCACTTACTCGTGCACTGAGGAGGATGTCCAGAAAGTCCAAGTTTCTCTTCAGTGATGAACCATGAAGTTCCTTTTCTTTTGCAAGAGCTTCTTTACGCTTTTTTATGACTTCATCTGAACCAGAGCATTTAGATGACATCTCTAATTTAAATAAATATAACAATGGCAAGCACAATTGGCTAGTTCTCTGTGAAGAACATACCGGGGCTGTCTCCGAAACCCGGAAGCTCTTATTGACTTCCCATGTAAACTTTTTGCCCCCTCTTTAACTTGTTATTGGAAATAGGCTTGTCGCAGATACAAGCCGAAATGAGTTATTAGAAATCGGGTGAGGAGCTCAGTCACCCAGGAGGAGCTTGGAGTAGAGCTGCTGCTCCTTCACATTGAAGGAACCAACAGAGGTGGCACGGGCATCTGTTTGGGATGCCTCCTGGTCGCCTCCCTCGAGAAGTGTTCTGGGCACATCCCCCTGGGAGGAGACCCCCAGGAATAGGACACGCTGGAAAGATGATGTCTTCAAGCTGTCCTGGGAATGCCTTGGGATAAGAGCTGGAGGAGGAGTGTGTGGATCAGGAAGTCTGGGCATCTCTGCTCAGACTGTTGCCTCTGCGACCCTAAAGCGGAAGAAAATGGATGGATGGCTTGTTAATATGACCCTCAAGTGCTTGTCTTACCACATGTACACTGTCCTGTTCTTTGTCTTTTATATTAGTCAATGTTATTTAAAATATTTAAAATAACTGGCCAATCAGGTGCCTTCTTGCTCTGCGGTTGCCATGAGAACGTGACTCGCACATACCATATATGGAATTTGGCTCCAAAAATTCAACATGGCGGCAGTTCAAATGCTAGCATGAATTGGATTAATTTGCCCGCCCTGAACGCTATGGGGAAAGCCGTGCTGGCTAGCTCCATTGTTTATGCTCTATGTTTAAAACACAAGAAACAGATAGTAGAATAACATGTCTTATACCTGTATGGTTGTGTGCCACTCTGCGGGCCTTTCTGAATTTGAACCCATGTGGGCTTAAATTGAATATCCAGTCATTTTGATATGCAGGGTTCCTTGTACGCAGGTTTATAAGATCACTCAGCTCAAACACAGCTTGGATGTATGAGTTTGTTCCTCTGGGAAAAAAGACAATGTGAGTTCACTACGGTTTGTGCCTGTAACAATGAGTGAGAAGGTGCTAAGCGACCAGTGACTCACCCCTCGATCTGGCAGTTACTGTTGCAGCTAAAGGCACACTTTAAAAGAGTGTCCAACGTCATGAGACTGACATGCTCGAAAACCTCAATGGTCTTACCAGTTCTTGCATATTTGTCCCATTTGTCCTGCAACACATAAAACATTACAAATTATGACAAGCGTTCCCAATTAGATAATAAATATAAATTTACTTGAAATTGTATGTGTGTATGTTGCGTTGGAGGCCAGATTCCTGGCCCAGCTACGAGCAGCTCCCTAGACCAACCTGCCAGGCAAAAAATATTTTTGGCCACTAGGGCGCGTCTAGTTTACTAGGCTAGCGACGCAGGCCCAAGAGCCAACCCTCATCCAACCCTAATCCAAGACCCAAAACTGCATTTTATTTGCATCACCTGTTACGTGTTTCAATAAAGTCTTGCATTCAATATCTCTGTTTGTGGTCCTTGCTAGTGAATACTTCTTCAGTTAATAAAAGTTGTGTAACAATGGTCACACTTTTGCACTTACCAACATAGTGTTAGCAGAATCTGACATCAGCTTGATATATGCTTTTAGAACGTCGTAATGGAAACCTGGAGTTAACAGTCGTCTGTGTCGAAACCACTTCTGCCCGTGAGACACCAGCAAACCCTCTCCTGCAGAGGCACATCTTTAGATACTTATATCCATGCCAAGAAAAGGAAGAAATTTGGAACACATCTTACCAATCCAAGACTGAATAAATCTATATGCCAGGTCACCTTTTGGCTCTGAAAGGTGCAAAAATAATTTAATAAACTACAGTAACTTCAACACAGTTGCAAATATAAAGTTATCAGTTTGTCTTTGATAGAAATCATTATCACTTACATGTTGATGCCAGGAGAGTCTTTGCGTAATCTGGATGGGTAATGTTCAATAGACAAAGGAAAGGTCCACGCCACAGTGGGAATGCATAAAGGTACCTCGAACTCCACTATTGAATCTTTTCCAGGCCTGTGCCATCTTGCTTTAGCTTGAAAAAGATACAAATACATGATGATGATTCGCTTTAAAACAGAGTGTTGGAGAAGTCTTAACATGCAAACATACTTTATATGGAGGCTGATAGCATATAAAGCTCTTTGCCCGACCCCCTCTGCAGGTGGATCACTGACTTCCTGACAGATCGGAGGCAGCACATGCGGCTGGGGAAGACTGTCTCGGACACTCGGACTATCAACACCGGCTCACCTCAGGGCTGTGTACTTTCCCCCTGGCTTAGGCAAAAATTCTTCAGTCTTCATCTGTACTCTGTACTTCAACTACAGAGTACAGATGAAGACTGAAGAATTTTTGCCTACGATGGACAACTCCTGTACGACTGAGAACCTTCACAAACGTATTGCTGCCAACTTCGGGAGAGACCCTTGACCTGGCACGCAAGTGGGAAAGAACCAGCAAAATACAGAGTACAGATGAAAACTACACCAACTGCTGCACCTCCAGCCACCAGTCCGTAAAACTGATTAAGTTTGCGGACGACACCACCCTCATCGGGCTCATCTCGGACGGTGATGAGTCTGCCTACAGGAGCGAGGTGGACCGGCTGGTGTCCTGGTGCAGCCAGAACAACCTGGAGCTGAACGCCCCTCCGTCCCCCCTCACACTGACAGATGACTCCACCCCCATTTCCATTGTGGACTCCTTCCACTTCCTGGGCACCACCATCACCCAGGACCTCAAGTGGGAGCTGACCATTAGCTCCCTCATCAAGAAGGCTGAGGAAACTCAACTGGCCGCCCAAGAGGATGGTGGACTTCTACAGGACCACCACCGAGTCCATCCTCACCTCCTCCATCACCGTGTGGTACGCTGGAGCCACCACTAAGGACAAACACAGACTGCAGCACATCGTGCTGCTGAGAAGGTGACAGGCTGTAAACTACCATCTCTCCAGGACCTATATGTCTCCAGGACCCGGGGGAGAGCAGGTCAGATCACAGCTAACCCCACCATGATCATAAAATGTTTAACCCTCTCCGCTCAGGGAGGAGGCTACGGTCCATCCGGACCAGAACCTCCCGCCACAAAATCAGCTTCTTTCCCTCCGCTATTAGGCTACTGAACACTCAATAACATTCAATAACTCTGTATCAGACCCATGAACACTTAATAACTCTGTATCAAACTAAGGTAAACTGAATAACCTGTTCCATTTTCAGTGCTCTATTTGCTCTATTTTGTGGTATGTCCACACTCACATTTGCTGCTAATCTGTAATTCACCATTTTCCCTTTATGCTGCTGTCTCGTATTGTGTTAAGTTACTATTTTATTCGATTTTTTATCTTATTCTATTTTATGCATGCCTTATAGTTATATCCTTTATTTTATTTTCCATAGTTTATTATTTATCTTTATTACAAGTTTTATGTTTCATGTTGCACGAATACACCAAAGAAAATTCCTAGTCTGTGAAACCTTCATTGTCAATGGCAATAAACTCTATTCTGATTCTGTTAAAAACATTTCAAACTGTTTCATTATACCTGGGGAAGATGTCCGTAAAACCAGTGTCCAGGCGGTCCTTCAAAAATTTCCATTTGCTGAATTGTCTTTCTTCTTTTAACGACCAAAACTATTAATTTGAGCAGTAACTGCCACCAAACAAAACAAAGCTAAAAGCTGTGGCAGATGAAACTTATTAAAAATCCATGAAGATTCCATTGTCATTTTGCCTGATATTGTTGATATGTGCACCACAGAATGAGATTGTCACCCTCAGGTTCTGCCAGTCTGATCAGAAGCGCTCACTACTCAGCATTTTATAATAATTTACAGGTCACTGAGGACACTGTAAATAAGCTATAAAAAAAACGGTATATTTTACAAAGGGTTTTTACAACATAGATAGTGAGATGGCTAAATATAAAGGTGTTATACTTGTGAGACCAGTAAAGGCTGTTCTATCTATCTTTATGGTTTTATTTTTCAGATAGTGACTGTATTGTATTGCATTTAATGTGACAATACATATACGGTATGTCATTTTAACTTGCTTTTCATTATTTGCCTAAACTCAGCTCTCCTTCCAGTGCAAAACAAATGGCAGCTATTTGGGTGAGGGGTGAAACAAGGTCTTGGGTCTTTCATGAAATGCACCATGGGAAAAGTCAGGTCTTAAAGTCAGCGTTGTTGTGTGTACTGTTAAGCAGCTCAAAAAACAAAACAACAGCAGCAACAACAACAACAAAAACAAAAAAACACTGTGCCTAAACTTTTTTTTTGTGCCAAACTTGAATCACACACATGGAAAATTAGCCCTAGAAAAAACATACTTTTACTTAAAAAAAAAAAAAAAGAAAAAAGAAAAAATATATATATATAACCTTTATTTAATCAGGAAAGTCCCATTGACATTAAGAACCTCTTTTTCAAAGGAGTCCTGGACAAGAGTAGGGCTGTGTAGCTTTGACTCCAGTAAGGGCAAGCACCTGGCGATACCATACATACATCAATACAGATCCTTCTCAATACAATTTGACACTGTTTGATACAATTCAATAACAAAACATGGACCTAATGCTCATTTAATGGTGAACATATATGCACTTACTCAAAAAACTGAACTCTGTGTATTATCTCTAATTTATTGAAGAATAAACAATGTAACGTACATTTTGGTTAAATGCTTGCAACATAAAGTCTTCAGAATAATTGGTCGGACACAGTGTAACAGACCTTTTCCATGATTTCCCCCCCCAGTCTTGCTGCCGTCTAACACCTGGGGAACGATAGAGCCATGATATCGATACTGTATCTTTTTAATTATATTGATAGTATGTAGGTAGCAGCACTATTTTGAGCACATCCCTAGACAAGAGGCAGCAAAAGTTACACACAATTACATAATATTACAATCTCAAACACAATTCTATGGTGTATGCATTGTTTTTGGATGGTACAGGCAAGTTTATCGAAATGAAATGCATTGGCCATTAGCATATTTGCATACATATAGCCTAGAGTTGTGTGTATTATTATTTTATATATTTTTATGGCACACTATTGATGCCTGTGGACCTCTACTGGCGACTAATGCAAATACAGCTACTCCACACTACCGCTGTCTCCAGTAGGTGGCGGTAGTGCGGTATACTTGGGTGTTGTCTACTTGCAAAGACAGTGAAAGAAGAGTTCTGTTCATTCATTCCACGAAAACAAATGTCTTTATTATTATTTATTTACATCTCCCAATCAGTTTCGTCCCTTTTAGCCTTACGATTTTAAAAACAATAGTTTAGACGAGCATATCGACGCTGCCTTCAAGTGATCAGACTTGTTGTTAGCATACTTTTGGCGACCTAACAAAGTGAGCTGTTAGCTAGCATCACACCACACCACACCTCGGGTAAAAGCTACTTCAGGCTTTATTGATTGACAGTGAGTATATCCTTCTCTGTTTTTATGTATTTTGTATCAATAGTTGGTTCGGTGAGGTTTGTCCTGCAATGCTATGCTATGATCTGCTAATGTTGGTCACGTAATCTTATTTTATTATAGCTCACTTACTACTAGACTAATGTTAAATGTAGCATCAATAATAAAAGTACATTGTATTTCTTTTCATTGTGAAGAACATTATGGAGGCTCCACCGGTGACTGTGATGCCTGTGACCGGGGGTACAATCAACATGATGGAATATCTGCTGCAAGGTTTGTTTCTTTGTTTTTATTGAGATCCCCATAGTCTTCCTGAGTCTGATCTTAAAGCCACATTTATATTTTAAATCCATATCAGATTCACATCTAAAAACATAGTTAAGACAAATACAACAAAAAAGAGTCACCTAGACCACCTGAATAAAAGTTCCTGATACAAAACTGTATGTATGTATGTGTAGGTTCTCAGTCGTACAGGAGTTGTCCATCGTAGGCAAAAATTCTTCAGTCTTCATCTACAGAGTACAGATGATTTTTGCCTACGAAAAACTGTATGTAATTTCAACATAATCTTCCTAAAGAAGCAAGTAAGGGCAACATGTAGTTTATTCTTCACCAAGGTCCAGCCTAAAGACAGGTGCATGCTTTGAATATTAGAATATTTTTAACAATATTGAGCAAGACGCTGTAGTTTATCTGTCTTTTTCGGAGGCACTGTACCACACCATTGGACAGTATTGTAAATGGGACTTTTTTTTTTAAATTATTATAAGGTCGGGGAGCCAACTTGTGACCCTTTTCCCTCCATACAGGACTCTCTTGTAAATGAGACATTGAGTCTCAAGAGACAAACCTGTATAAATAAAGGCTAAAAAAAAAAAAAAAATACAGAACGGAAACAAAAAAAGCAGGGAGGTGATAGACTTTTGAGCTAATAATGGCTTCAGTCGCTATGAAAACTTGTGTTTGGCCAGAAGACATTAAGTTTTGAGTGAAAAATGCTGTTTGGGGCATGGCACAGGCGAAAAGCAGCTCATACATCCAAACTGGGGCAGAATAGTTTGGGATAAATTCATAGAGACATAGAACAGAAGGCTCATAACTGGGACTGTCCCGGGTTAACTGGGATATCTGGTCACCATGGACTATTTAGTATATTTATCATGCAAAAATGTACAATGTTAGCATTAAGTTGAAATTAAAGTATTTATTAAGATTTTTATAATAGTCATACATACGGTTACTAGTCTTAGAATCCAGTGTTCATACTGTAAGATGTATATTTTGGGATGTACACAAATATGTTACTGTGAACCACTGTAATTGCCTTGTATACTAATTGTGCTCTACAAATAAACTTGCTTACCTTTCCCATAGATGTGTGCTGTGACTATGATCATATTTTTTATGTTATTGCAATGTTATTATAAATCCAATTCATTTTTTAGCTGTTATTTTTGGTCAATATAGACTAGAGCTCGGGATTTGTGTCTTCAAAAAGACCATTGAATTTTATGGTGCTGCAGTATGAGTGGAGGACCACAGTGGGGAGGTTTCTCTGTTTTGCCCACAAGGCTTTTGGAGTTTTTTCTTGCCGCGGAGGAGGGTCTAAAGATGGGGGATACCCTCGGCTTGTTTTATTTAGATTTACATTTGTGTGACATTACATCTGTTTGTGACATTTCATTTGTTTGATTTTTGCTTCATATTGATTTGCTTTTTGGGCATCTGTGACATCCTTTGAGATTACTCCTGTTGTGATATTGGGTGATATAAAAATAAATTAAGTACAGTTGTATTTGTTAATTTAACGAGAAATGTATACTTTGTCATACCATGTCTTCATTTTCTTTTTTCTAGTTAATGGGGGAGAATGTTAGGTTGTGGAGTAACCACAATAGTCTTGTATAATTATAGAAAACACTACAAAACATATCTTTAAAATTACATAGTGTCATATGTCTATAATTGTTATATTTGTATGTCTTGTGTCTATAGGGAGCGTGCTGGACCAGGCCTTGGACAGCCTCTTGCATCGCCTCAGAGGTTTGTGTGACAACATGGAACCTGAGACGTTTACAGATCATGAACTGGTTTATCTTCTGAAAGGCCAACAAGGCAATCCTTTCATTCTCCGTGCCCGTCGCAGTCTGTCCCACCCCACTGCCCCGTGGCACCTCCGCTACCTGGGCCAGCCTGAAGTGGGAGATAAGAGCCGCCACGCTCTGGTTCGCAACTGTGTGGATGTGGGCACCTCACACAGTCTACCGGAGTTTCTTAATGAGATGGGCTTCCGCATGGACCACGAGTTTGTAGCAAATGGTCATATCTTTAGAAAGGGTGTAATGAAAGTCGTCGTGACCAAGCTGTCACGTGTACTGGTGCCTGGGAACACGGAGAACATAGAGCGCCTCTCTTTGTCATATTTGGTGGAGCTGAGTGTACTGGCTCCAGCTGGACAGGACACGGTGTCTGAGGACATGCGGAGTTTTGCTGAACAACTTAAACCCCTGGTTCACCTTGAGAAAATTGATCCAAGCAAACAGAGACACTAAGTGAAATGAGAACTTTTTTTTGTTGCATTATTTACATTTTGTATATTTTTGTATCTGTAAAATAAATGAAAGGGATGAAATGTTTTATGTGTGTTGTCAATTGATTTTTAGTTATCAAATTGATCACATCTCATGTTTTAGAAATGTTAAAAAAAAAAAAAAAACTAGTTTACATCATTATGAACTGAAAAAATAGATGCACAATAGGTTTTTCATCTTCCTTTGTGAACCGTATAAGTTAACAAAAATCGATACAATAAAAAAAATAAACCCTCTTCATGGTTGTTTCTCTGTCTACCACTAGGTGTCCTTCTTGCTCTTTCTGCCGTGGCCCGGAGCAGGAGACGCTGCCTCTGATCATCAGGAGCTGTGGTTGCCATGGAAATAATTAGCTGTGAGATCTGCACATCTTTTCCCCCACTCTAATTAGCTTTCTCAATTGCTTAATGATACATAGACCTGTGAAAGCCTTTCTTTCTCCCCCTCAACAAAAGCATTGATTTTCCCTCTCTTCCCCTCTCATTCTTACTGTTAACCCATTAGTGCCTCTTTCATGGGAACTTGAGCTGGGACTATTACACATGAAAGCACTACAGCGGCCTTTCGTTTTTCACTCCCCAATCTCTGCTCCAAATTGGACTTTACACTATAGTGTAAACATTAAGGCCAGACCAGCGCTGAGGCTGAGGTAACTAATGCACATCCTGTCAGTTATGGTGATAACATGAGCAATAAGGCATGAGTGCTTCTAATAATACCACTACAGGAGATGCATTTGCCATGTCTGTGATGGAGAGTGACTCTGTGCATGTTGGAGGGCACAGCCTGGGGCCCTTGTGCCTGTCTCTTCACATTGACCTACCTGCATGTCAAGGTTCATCGGACAGGTCTGCTCAAGTAGAAGGTGATATGACTTTGCTTGCATCATGCTCTGCTTGGATCTTAAGAGCTACTCTCATGAAAGTGTGTTGTAATGATTATTGCAACACATTTCTTAAAAGGCATGTCTGCTTTCTTTTTTAATGGACATCTCTCTGTGCCAATATTTAGATTAATGTTAGAGTTCCCAGTGTTATCTTTAGCTGATCGTCAATAAGACTGGATTATCTGATGGAGACAGTTTTATGTTCCAACTACTAGAAGCAGACTGGCCCTCCGGACTAAAGCATGATGTTTCAGCTCTGAGTGAATTATGTATTAAAGAGGCAGATGCCTCTTTGCCCAAGGCTTTACATGTCCAGCATGGATACACTACAGTTTGCTGGCTTTCTTCCACTTAAACTTGTGTTTAGTACAGTGCTCTTTGGTGATGAGCTGGGCTCCCACAGCACCTCCACTTCGCTTTGCCTGGAGAACAGAGGCATCGCTAGGCTAATCAGTGCCTTGGCATCAGGCCCACATGCCTATTGTGGTTGCAGCCAACCAATGACTTGCACAAGTGAAAGATAGAACGCTGCCAGAGGCAATTTAAAATGTTGCATAGATCTGGGAAACAGACTAAAGCAGCATGTTTTAAGACTAGACATAAAGCTATTGCTCTGTGAGATAATTTCTTTAAAAGACAAAAAGATGAAACTCTTCACACCATCATGTGCTCAACACTAAATGCCCAACAAGTAAATATTATTATAGACCTTTACATTTTTAAATTACACACTGTGCTTTTGGCTATGAGAAGAGCACACCATCGTATTCATTTGTTCTGGGTTTGCAACTAGATATAATTAATTCGCTCAGGCAGATAGTGTTTGTTAATCATATTTTGCTGGACCTTGGAAACGAGCACAAGAGCCAGTACCTACGTTTGCCTATATTATCCATTCCAAAAGCAGAAAGTTAATTAAAACTCTTGGCAGCTTTGTCACTTGTTTCTTGTGAACATACTGCTCATAGCTGGCAGTGCCAATGCCAAGATGCCACAAAAGCTGGCTCCCACTTGCGGTCGGAAGTCTTTAAGTCGGGCCTACTTTGGATTGATGCCACAAAGGGTTGAAATGAAGTGTCGCCTACTCAGTTCCAAAAGGTTGGATGTGCGCCCTCTCCTTCCTGTGTCATTGGGAGTCCATATGCTTGTTACAGTGCGGGCTGTTTGCTCAGAGGGGAGGACGACCAGGGGAGGTGTTTTCCCAGACAACCATCCATCTCCCAAGGGTGTTCTTGTGGCTTCGTTGGCTTCCTCCCATTCTAATCCCATTGGGCACTAGAGGTTGCTGGGAGAATTTGTGCAACATCTCGAGGCTTTTGTGGGATGTCTGAAGTGGCAATGGCAAGGAAAGGAGGAAGGGTCCTGTGTGCTCGGAGGGAAAATGCACGGCTTTTCTGTAATGTGAGTGAAATACCGGAGTGCTATTTGACAGGGCCAAAGCTGCGACTTGTTGTTGCTGTGCTGCTCTGCCTTACGTGTGGCGGGCTGAGGTGATTACAGCTGTGCAGAACACGCTGTTCCAGGATCAGCCACACAAGAGCCCGAAGCCCGCCACGCTGCCTCTGGAATGTCTGGTGTTGGAACTGGGACAGCGAGGAGTCAGTCTTATATTTAGGGACACAAAGCATAGATATTCTAGAGCACTATACCCTGGCTGCCCTCCCATTTCTGCTGTCAAAGTTCATATTCTGACCAGATTTAACTTTGGCAAACAAGACATTTTTTCTTTTGCACCTGCAGGGAGACAACTATAGTTCATTTCAGAGAGTAGGTTTAAAGACCCATGAGTATTTGGCCCATTAGTATTTGTTTACGTTTAAGAAGCCAAACTGATTACTCATACTATCTGAAAACTTGTTGCTGAGAGGCACTGAAATTGCCCAAACATTCTTTGAGATTATTTTTTACCATTTGAAATGCATGTAGAGTATGAGACACAGGCTTTGTCAAATATTTTTTGTGCACAAAGGTTGAACTTGTTGTTGTTTCTTATGTTTCTTTGGTGAAAAATTTGTAAAAAAAAGAAAAAAAAAAGAAAAAGGCAAACAAACAAACTCGTAACATATTAGGTTACCCATTTCACCACATTTAAGACCACTATATAAGATTTTGCCCCCACAAATCTAGTTTTAACATAATTGTTGTTTTACCAATGGGCCCTGAGCAAATCCCAGTTGTGTCCTTGGAAAATAGAACTATCCCTAATATTTTCAATCATCACAAATGCTGCTATGAAAAAAAAATTAAAAATCTTAAAACTGCCACTTCACTTGTGTCAAACTATGATTAATACTTACCACAGACATTCTCCCATCAAAGTGATTATTAGAAAAACATGAGAACCTGTCATGTGCTTAGTAAAAAGTAGTTCTAAGATCTAATTTGGTCATGACATCACTATTAAAAATAAAAACGCAAACTAAAGAATCATTCTATGTTAGATGTTTAAGATGTGATCAGCTGGTGTGGGTCTCAAACTGAACATGTGCATCATGTACTCAAAAAAGTAGCTCCTTTTTCATCAATTTGCATAACATCAACAAGAGAATACTTCCCAGAATATGTTTGGAGATGCCCTTCTTCCTGTTCGAGTTCCCCCTCACTCTTTGTCAAGTTTGTCATGTTTGAACATTCAAGACTATGATTAAAGTTTAAAAAAAGTGCTTCTTAAAGTTACAGAAAATAGGAAAAAGATCATTATTAGTAGAACAATAAATATATTAGTGAAATGTACATGTGATTTCTCTGTAGAATATATAATGTGCTTTATGGGCAGTGCTTAAAAATCTAGCAACACTGTATGCTGCACTGGTGCTTGAAAACCATTGAGAGATGTCTGGCATTTTAACCAGCATGAAGTCATGCTGTGACACATTATGACACATCCCCCTGCCATTTAAAACCATGCTATTTTCAACACATTTCACAACTTCTGCCTTGTTTGAGCACACATATTGCGGCCGTGTTATGAAACCTTTAAGTACAGTTTGAGTCAATGAACAGTTTGCCCAAAGAGGGTGGGTCCTGTTTCAACCACAGCACCGCTCCGCACGAGAAGCTGTGTGCAATAAAATGGTGCTTTGTCGTTGTAACTTAATGTATTGTACATCACTGGTCACTCACTTTATATATATTTTTTTTACCATAATACTTTGATTGATAAAGCAGAAGGTGCCTCTGTGTTGAAAGTCTCCAGAACGACCAATACCTTATGTGGTGTGAGGATATGTTTTTTAATTGGTTTGACTTGGCCAAATCCCATCCGAAAGCCATAGACAGGGGGCCAGCTCAAGCATATGTCATGGGGCCCTCGCAACAATTTTGTCGGATAAATACATATATTCCCAAAAATGAGAGTCAAATCGTCCTTCATCCTGACTATGTTTGTAAAAAAAAGTCCTCTGGAACAAGAAATTTAGAAATGAGTACAATTTTCTCAGAATTTGTAGATTTGCCCTTGATTTTATTTACTCATTTCAAGAATTCTACCAATGGGATATGTTTTTTTTACTCTTAAACTAAGAAAAAAATATCTAATCGCACATAAAAACAATATTCATTTACTTGAAATAAGAATGTTGTTGACTTACCACACAATTTCTTGAAATTAGTTACTCAAATCAAAGGCATACTAGTTTTAATGCAATTTTACTTCTACTTAATGTCTAGATTTCTTTTTGCAGTGTAGTAGTTATTTTGAGGAGACATTCGACATTTGAGGGAAATTTATGAGACACACAACACCTCTAGTACAAATGTATGCACTATTGGGGGGCCCCCTTGTGGTCTCTGGGCCCTAAGCAGCTGCACAGTCTGCTTATTAGGCTGGGCCGGCCCTGCGAATAGGAGAGGAGCACCTGTGACGCGTGCCCGCCTAGCTGTCAGATCGTAGAACGAGGAGGAGGGGCGGCAATCCCCCCGGTCACTGTGGCAGGTTGCTCTGACCACTGCCTCTGCCAGAAGCTAACCAGAGCTTTCTATAGGGGAGCACCATGCGCAGGCGTCCCTCTCACTCACGCGCTCAATCGTGTGCCTGGCTTGGACCCAAAATGATTTTTAATTCTGACCTCTGAAAAGCCCCATCTCCCATCACTCCGCTTGGATTAAAATCTCGGGTTACCTAATCTCTCGTAATCTGAACTAAATCTGTCTAATCGGCATAGAAAATTACACTCACTGGGAGTAATCATCAAGAGGTGAAATAACCTCCCGCGCGCTGTGAGGTCTCCCCGAGGGCAACTGTTACGCGCAACGGTCACAGAGCCACACGACAGCATTTGGCACAGCTCTGAGCAGCTTTCACTTTGGAGTGGACTGCACTTAAAGAGGGCGCCTGGCACAAAGAAAGAGGCATTTTTTTTGTATTCCACAAATTTGGGGGAAGGTTGTTCCGGGTGCGTGAGAGAAATGGGGAGAGGCAGACAGGGGGAGAGAAAGGGGAGGAGGGAGGAGGAGGCGGGGGGAGTTTGGGATTTCGCTGTAATCATGTTCAGAGAGTATTGATTTCGTGAGCGCACTCCAATTGGCAGCATCTTCACTACAGCGCCGGCGCGTCATCCTCGCTTCACATCGACGGAACGAGTTGTAAGCAAATGAGAACATGTGTGGGATCTGAGAGTGGAGAGAGACGCGAGAGGCTAGAGGAGGTGTGATAAAAGCCTATTTTATCAACCTGACAAGTGGATACGAGTTCTCACTGCTGGACTGTATATGTGTGTGTGTTTTTTTTTTTTTTTTTTCTTTTTTGAGACTGGGGAATTTATCGATTCGTCACATGCGCACGCCTCTTCATTATAATTGCAGACAGTTGGGTGCTGTTCAGGCTGAATGGACTTGAATGTGGCGCTGCCAGCTTAATCCGTGCAGACTGGAAGATTTAATAATTCACGGTAATCACGCATTATCGCCTCAGTGGATGCTCTCCACACTGCCCGGCTTGTGATTTTCTCCTCTTTTCCCCTTTCCACCGCTGTGCCACCATTCTTCTTGGGGATTTTTTCGACGACTATATGCTCCTTATCTGAAATATCATCTGTTGCTGCAAGTGGATTAAAAAGGCGCACATGCCTGGCGCCCGCTCATTCTGACAGGGGACTTTAAATCACGCGTAAAATGGACGAAAAATTACTATTACTTTTACTACTACTTTTATCCTTACACGCGAGGCTGTGATTTTTGTTTCTCTTTGCTCAATCTCGACATTTAAACTGTATATTATTTGAGTGACAGTGGGGACAGAGCGGGAGTCGTGGAGACATTCAGTTTTTCCTTTATTCCATCCACCCGGTCTCACTGAAGGGTAATGTTGATGATGGAGGACGACGAACTGGACGCTCATCAGGTTGATTCGGATTTTGAGCCGCAAAGCCGGCCTCGCTCTTGCACTTGGCCGCTGCCATGCCCGGAGGATTTCCCGACAGGACACGAAGTCAGAGGGGGTATTCCTCTGGCCAACATCAAGGTAGAACCGGAGGACATACCGGCGTGTAGGGGAGGCATTACGCCGGTAGAACTTAAGCACCCAGCAACCGGCGCGACGCACCCCTGTCTGGCTGATGTGAGCGGACCGCTGCGCAAAGCCAAATCCTCGCGGCGGAACGCGTGGGGGAACCAGTCCTACGCGGATCTCATTACACGCGCCATTGAGAGCACCCCTGAAAAGAGACTCACGCTGTCACAGATCTACGACTGGATGGTTCGCTACGTGCCCTACTTCAAGGATAAGGGCGACAGTAACAGCTCTGCCGGCTGGAAGGTAAGCAGAAAGAGTCAACCCCGTGGCTGTCACTCATGCCCTGACGTGTTAATCACACTTTAGAGCCACCTTACAAAAAGTCATTATGTTTTTTTTTTTTTTTTTAACTCCTCGCGCCACACACATGTCACTGTGGAGTTCCGTGTCCGTTACGCATGAATGGTGCCATGCGCTATCTTGTCTTACTTCATTACTGCCGTCAGTCATTCTAATAGATCAGTGATGGCAGCGTGTAATAGACAAGAGAGTAGTCACTTCAAGGCTGTGCAAAGCTCCTGAACACCATCTTTAGCGGCGCATGAAATAAACGGCGTCTTAATAATGCATTTCCATAAATCAGGTGCGCAATGTGGCAGATAAATAGGAGGAACTGTCCCGCATGCATATTCATCCCAGCAGCGTCTCTTTTATATGAATCAACAGTAAGACACTTGTTGGGGGATCAGGTCAGCCGCTGGCCACAGTGTAAATATTCACTACTGACCACAAGTCCACTTCTGTTGCTGGAGTTGGTCTGGCCAGGAGCCTAAAGTAACCTCCTGGACCTCTGCCCATGTTATAACCCGGTGTGCTCCAAGCCTCGTCTCCTTTCTATTCATTATGGTTATCTGAGGACAAGGCATGATAAAGGATTCAGCAGGCCGCCCCAGTTGGCCTTAAGGGAGAGAACTTATAGAGCATGTGAGAAACTGCATGAAATCTCTTGCCTATTTGATTGAGACGATATAGAAGTACTGTATTTGTAAACATTGCTCTATGTCCGGAGGTTCACATTCATCAGCTTCTACAACTTGCCTCTAATGTGATTTAAAAAAAAAAAAAATAGTTATTATTCACCCGTATTTAGTAATTGTATTTAGGATGTCATTAGTAAATAGCAAATCACAAAGACTGCATACACAATATCCTTTGAAAACCACAAAATATCCTGTCTAAATGGGCTGCTATTTTATTTAGTGTAAATGTTGATGTTTATAAAGCGAAATTAATCTTCATTTTAAGTCATAAAATAGCCGGTCTAATCGTCAATAATGTGACAGTAATGCTTAGAGCCTTTCCATTTCCAGGGGCCTTCGTCATTATCAAGTTTAACCGCAGACCTCCGCCAAGGCATTAGTCCTATCACAGTTGGTAGTGCCCAGACCCGCACTCACAAATCCAGTCTTCATAAATGAGTGTATTATTTTGGCTTACATCAGATACCTGTCATGATGTGTCGTTTGCTAAGCTTGTTTTTCTTTCTTTCTTCCTATTTCCAAAATAATTCAGCTATACACATGTCATTTCCCCCCTTTACCCTTTACACTACACCCAGCTTCAACAATAGCACTTCATTTTAACTTAGATATTTTCATGAGACAGGTTATTGCTTGCAGCTTAATACTCATACACAATAAAATACAGGAAGAAATATCAAGTTACTCTTATTATGCTTGCTGTAAATGACAAACCTATTCATTAAACAGTAGTAAAACACAGATTTAAAGACTTCCCACATTACTGTCAGATATTTAGTTTCTTTTTGCTTAAGTATCAGCCACAGGTAATAACATGCTGAGATCCAGTTGCGTAACCTAAACTCTGTCACCTGCACATGCATGTTTACTTTCCTAATCGCAATCAACTCGCTGACATCCTAAGCCCCTATCTCCATATTTGTCGACGGCCAATGCTTTTTTTTATATTTTTTTTTAGTACTACTGCACTGCACACAGTCCCAGCATGGAGTAACATCTTCAACCGCAGGGCCACTTTATCTTTGGGTTCCAAAGTCCCCAAGCTACTATTTATGAAACTGCAAATTAGGGGGTTTGACATCGGCAGTCTGAGGTCCGAGGCTATTTAAGGCCACAGGCGAGACATGGGGCCCATTTCAGGTAATGACCGGGGATTAGGTAAGTCGTTTAAAGCAGGCAGCCGTAATGTCGGTAGCAGGACTGCGCTGACCTGGTTTTCGGACTAAGCTGAGCTGAAATGTAAACATACACTTACACAGGGCAAGTTACCGGGTTCACACGGCGGATGGTATAGGCGGCTCGCAGGTTTGCACAGGCCTCCCTGCCAGATAAGGTAGTTAAACGTTATCTTGTGAAGCCACTTTAGGTGAGATTCTTTGCGAGAAGGAAGAACGTTTTCAACAAAATCACCAATATGCTGTTTATTGTTCATGTTGATTTGGCGTAGGGCAGTCGTTCCCAAACTTGAGAGTGTTGCGGCCCCCTTATACATCCATCCAAAGATCTCTTGGGGCCTCCGATGATAAGAATTAATGCTATTAAGCGAAAATGTCATGGTTTTCCATTGTTTTTTGCTTAATTTTACATATACAATACAATGAAACGGTAGATTAGACTATGCATTGACAAATTCATATAAAGTTCAGTACAAAATCAATTTATTTTGAATTGTGGACAACCTTTGGAGGACCCCTTGAGTGCCTCTGCGGACCCCCAGGAATTTGGGAACCAGTGGTGTATGGATTTAGTTCAGGTTCCCTACCCTTTCTCAATGCAGCTCCATTCATTCTAGCACAAAAGGTGAAACACTTGAGGCTGGGTACTGTTAAATGATACCAGTGATATCAAAAATGTTTTTAGGTACTAATTGTTTCGGGGGGGGGGGTCCAAAAAATATTTTCCTTTAGATAGCAAGTTTTGACGCATGTCGGGTCCTGCATGAGACAGCACTAAAGAAAGTTGGTTGCCTCAGCTCAACTAAATGATAAAGAAAAGTGAAAAGAAAGAGTTTTTTATGGAATAAACTACCATTATCGTTCTGTTTTATGGTTCTAGATCAGTGGTTCCCAACCTTTTTTGTCTCACGTACCCCTTTAGCTTCTATCTAGCATTATTCCAAGTACCCCCTGCTCGCCTCTCACGTACCCCCAGTGTTTCCCAACCACTGTTCTACAAGAATTGAAAAGGTATTGTTCAAATACTGGTATCGTAAACCAAGTATCGTTCAAGAACTGGTATCGGAAAATATGTAACAGTACCCAGCCCCACTAGTACTGGGTGTTTCTATTCAGTGTGATTAAGTCATTCAAAATAAATGAGAAAAAGCAAGAAATCTACACATACTCTATGACAGTGTTTTCTAACGAGGGGTACGGGGACCTCTAGGGGTACGCGAGAGGTTAGCAGGGCGTACTTGGATCAATTTCAGATAAAAAATAAGATAAAACAAATTGTATTTTTGATTATTAAAGTCAAAGAAAACCTTAAACAAACATGTAACTGTAAAGAGGTGGCAGTTTCAGTGTTCGGTCTTTTTTTTTTACTGATAATTAGGCGTTTTAGTTATTCACTTTCTAACTAATCAACAAAACCATCGAGGCAGGGGGTGCTCGTAGAATAAATGAAAGGCCCAAGGGGTACACAAGGCAAAAAAGGTACCACTGCTCTATGACTGAACTTGGACAATGTATGCTTCATATGAACAGTTCACAGCAAGAGATTTAGCCACGGGCATACAATAATTCAATCGAATAGAGTATTGACGAAAAAATAGTTCCTTATACTCCCTTGCACCAGTAAAGACAGAAAGCCAATACACTGTGGACGTTCTATTGTAGATCTAAAGTTGTTTTGCATGTGGTAATGTCTTCTCAGGCTAAATGAGTGCAGCTTAACGTGAAGCCACACGTTAATACCTTGGCTCATGTCCAGAAACAGGTGCACACCCTTATATGTGCTTTAACATCGGTCATAATTGACAGCGCGCTTTTTGTGAGCACAGAAATGGACCCGCCGCATTATCAGTGAGGCTCGCGCATTAGTTAGACCCGAAAATGACAGAAGATGAGACAGCCGTCCACACAAAGGCTGGGGTTGTTTATCGAATTTGAATCCCATACGTGGCGATTCTAGGAAGATGGTTTTCCCCTAGTACATGGTAGTGTGGGATAAATGATGCTGCTGTGGCCGCTGTTGGAGAGGAGAAAGGATGTGATGCTGGTTTGATGATGGGTAATAGCCAATACACCTAGACACAGCCATTAAGCTGCTATAAATACCTAATGGGTCCTGATTTCTAGGAAAGCTGCAGCGTTGTGAGGTCATGGCTTCCTGGTCATGTCTTTACTGGCGAGGACTTACATAAAGGTGCACTTGTAAAGCGCGTAATGTTTTTTTCCACTACTTTGCCATGGGCGTCTGGTAACTACGGCCACTTACCTGTGTTGTTGGTCTAAATGTCTGCTTATGTGTCGTGTTTTGGACATCAATGGATCCAGTTTGTTTACCTTTGCTTTCAATTATTTTACATGGTCAAAAAAATACTGCTAAATAGATTTGTGTTAGATTTTGCGTGGGCTCATGCCGTTATGAAATTAGTTTAGTTACAAATTAAAATACAATACTATGTTTTATGCATGAACAACATGCCGTCAGCAAAAATGTGAAGCGTCATTCATACGGTGTGCATAAACATTTGATAAACAAAGTGAGTTTAGTAGGGCTGCAGGTTGATCAATATCGAATCGACATTGCAATTTAAAATACTGCAATAACCTAACCCCAAAGGCTGAGGGCCTTGCATCTCCAGCGTTTCATGAAGCTGAAATATAATAAATGAGTACTACTGCAATGTATAAAAGCAGTTTTAGAAGTTTACTTTGCTGACAATACTAGGGCTTTAACAATAAACAATAATATTGTTAACCGCGATGAAAAGAAGCACGATTCGTTTATTGCAGCATTTTTTTTTTCATAATTTGCATCATCACTTAAGGAGTCCGTTCAACTACGGCAGATAATTACTGTGATAATATTGTCAGTCGCGGAAAATGTGTCCAAGGAAACTGTGAGACATAATTTCCATATCATCCCAGGCTTAGACAATACTGATTTGCATAAAGAATAATATAAAAATCGCAAATCGAATCGCAATCGCAGTTTCTGTCCGAAAAATCTCAACTAGGTTTTTTGTCAAAATCGTGCAGCCCTAGAGTTCAGTGCCTCCTCCAAGATTAAAGTGAGCAAAGCTGCAATTGGGTTTTCAAAAAGGTGTGGGGACATTTACAGTGTTTTAGGACTTTGATGAGTAGGGTGGATGGCTTGGACCAGGGGCAAAGCGTTCAAAGTGCATAACCTAGGCTAGTATTCCTTGGTTTGACATTTTTTGCAATGTTTATATGTTGACTTCCTCACTGGACATGGGCACAGAATGTGACATATGTAGAGGTAAATAAACAACTGTTGCCGCTCCGCCGATATGAGAAATGAGTGAGTCAGAATCCTGGAACTTTACCTCTATCTTGTATGGAAAGCGCTTTATAAGCAAAGGTTGATTGATTGATTGATCTTAGTTACTGACATAAAAAAATGTAATAATAATCTTTTTCCTTCAACTTTTCTTCATTAAACTGCCACTTCACTGAAGTAAAATCAAGATGAATACTTTCCACAGATCCATCAAGCTAAGTCATGATTAGAAACGGATTAAAACCTGCCATATGCACTTTTAGACTAATGCTGTGATCATGTGGACCTCGGGAACTGGAGAAAACGTTTTTCCCGGTTGGACATGAACAATTGGGGAAAACAACTAGGGAACTGGGGTCAAAGCAAGCTTCCCGATGCGGAAACCAGCTTATTTGTTGGGTTAAACACTTCTACTTTCACAAGTTTACTGTGAGCCGTAACATATTTGCAAGAGAAACGTCCGACATTAAGGCAAGCAAAAAGAAAGTTTATGCGATATTTCATAAAATAAACAATTCAAAGTTCAGCTTTTGAGACGAACACCACACGTAAACAGTTAGGTCTGTTTAAAGCTAATGAGTGATAAAAGACCGTTTTCATCTGGTGAAGTCACAATCCACACTTTTCCCACATAGAAAGCACATGAACACAAACCGACTGGGAACAATGGACTTCCACCTGGAGAAAAACGAGTTCCCCAGTTCACATGAACACAGCATAATATCAACGTGATCCGACCTGGAGGGCTGGGTACCGTTTAATTTCTTGATTCAATGCCACGATGAAGAACCATACAACAGAACAATAGTGCAGAGTATTTCTTTTCTTTTTCTTTTTTTATATTAATTATCAATAATTTATTATCATTTACAACCAAGTAACTTTCTGAGTGCTGTCTCAGGACTCACCACGCAGGAAAATATTGTTTTGGTACCAGTTTTCAGTACCTTATTTTTCAGTTTATATGTTTTTGTTTAGCCTGCCAAAGCACAAGCCTATAATAATCACGTTAGTAAATGTGCAGGCATATGATCCTAAAGGTTTACTAGTCACGCTGGTCTACAGGTCTTTATTCACCATCTGTGTAGACTGTAGACAGTTATGTTCAAAACTCAAGCGCCATATACTTCCACCATATTGATATGTAAATAGATAAAGTGAAAATGACACGTCAGAACTAAAATTAGCACCTGTTTCTGACTTTCTCCATACGTGCTTCATACATTTTAAACCCAATTATGTTTTAAATAAATCTAATCACGGTTGATTACTTCGCATCGGAGTGCCAACATCGAGGCATGCATGCGTATTGCACTTGTGCGTGGGAGAGGCACTCGTCAGCGGCAACAAAGCATCGGGCCTTGGTAAAGTAGTCCTCTTTGTGGGGGTTAGCGCGAAGGGGGTGGGGCTGTCGACTTCTATAGCTGTGTATGTCGGGCCCGCTGATTGGTCTGACAGCGTGTCACTACAGAGAATAGCATGGAGTCTAGCTTTTGACTCCCTAATGCTTCTAATGGTGGGTTTTTAGCGCCGGCATCGTGTGGGGATAGCCCTGCAGGCGCCCAGAACTTCATTAACTTCAAGGGGGTTAGATCATGCCATTGTTACGCATGGACGTCCGCGTTATTGAGTGTGGTTATGGAAGTAATAATTTATTATGCATCAATGGGCTGCGGGTATGTGTAAAATCTATATTTGCTTTTGATATTGGTCAGAGTGGTTCGTTGCTTTGATAAGATTTGTTTTAGTCCTGACTTTTGAGAAGTGCTTTTTGGAAGTGGGTTGTGGTTTTGGATACAGTGCCACAAATTTATGGCTCTTTAATGGGAGCTGAATCTTTGGGATCCGTTCATTAAAAAGAGCCATTCAAAAGTTGCGTGTTTTGATGAAATGACTAATGCTACATCAGGGTTCATTTGAGCCTTTGAAATGTCTGTCATGTAGATTAAACTTCATGCCACAATGAATGAAAAAGGTACAAGTGAGTCATTGTTGGTGCAAAAGCCTTGGTTCCTGCTCATGTGTTGTTTTATAGTGTTTGCTTAGTTACTTTTGGTTTAAAAACTGAAAATTAGATCTGATTTGAACAGTGCTACACAACCTCAACGGAGTTCGAAACCCTCTCTGGTTCCAAAAGTAAAAATCCCATTAATTTCCATAATTAACTTAGAATAATATTCTGAGTTTAAAAGGATGATTGAAGCTTATCAGCTACGACGTGGTAACTCATGACCATAAAACAAATCTACTTTGAATATTAATTATGATTTTACCATATTTAATTTATTTTGAATTTACTTTATGAAAAGGTGCTATGGTCAGGACTGTGCACATTGCTAGTTTGCCTTCCTTTGCCTATAGGAGACATGACACCATCAATAGGGATTTTACGTCTTGAGCATTTCTGAGTTGTGCAAGTGCAAGCCTCCAAAATACAGTAATTGCCAGAAGCTGCATAATTTGTGTCCCTACTTTGAATAAATGAAATGCTTTTTAACATTTGCTAGTTGCTGTGTACACTATATGTCAGCTTAAACTCCGGTGGTGAAGAGCAGGAGGGAGGAGGAGAACACGTGTTGTCAGCTTCAACTGCTGAACTTTGGGAAGGTACCAATTTTTAATTAGTGCTAATAGGATTTGGTTTTACTCTGATATTGTTCTTGGCTAAGAGTTGGTAATTAAGGCCTAAATTTAGCAGCTACAAGTGTCCCCTGACTGACCCCTGCAACATCAGCATTGTCTCATCGCATTTTAAATCGTAAAAAAAGAAAAGGTGCTTGTCACGCACCGTCAAATTGTTAGACTCTAGAGCTCACGTTAAACTTATAAAACTAGCTCCGAGTTTAAATCTTTAAATTATTTATTGTTGAGATGAATTGTCTAGACAAGCTTGCTTTTATAAAAAAAAAATAGTTGTCTATGAGTTGTGGCCAAAAGATGACGTGCCCTTTGAATCTTTTGGTCATTTTTCATAGAATATGAATGATAACACAAAAATATTATTTTCCACTGGTTGTATGAAGCCATTTATTGCCAAAGAACTGAGTTTACTCTTTTGAAATCATAATGAAACAGAAACTACTCAAATGTCCCTGATCTAATGTTCACATGACCTTCAACAACTGCCAGGAAAATTGTTCAGGAGCAAAGAAAAACTCACTTCAGCTGAAATACAGGACTCTTTGACAAAATTGGACTCTCTGGAAAAAAATGTATGTTTGTTTCAAGATGCACAATATGTAAACTTTTAATCAGGGGCATTTGGCTAGTTCCTAGTTGAAAAGCATAAACACACAGGTTTTTTGACAATAAATGGCTTCACACAACCCCTAACCATGAGTGAAATAAAGGTTTTTGTGTTATCATTCATATCCAGTGACGTTTACATACCCTGGCAAAATGCCAGGGTATGTAAACTTTTGGCCAGCGCTGTATAATTTGGGTTTATTTTGTGGTATTTGTGAAATGAACTGTTCTTATTAGAAGCAAGAAAAATGCCTTTTCACCCTTTAACAGAAGTGCACAAGTCCTTGGAGAGCGTTTTCTGGCCACGCTCCTCTGACCGAGGTCATTGAAATGCCAGGGGAGTTAACAGCAGGCCAGCGAGGGTGCCAGACAGTCATTTTGCCACTCTAATCCAAATACTCTTATTTAGTGTCTGCAGGTAGCGATGCCAGCGGGGAACCAGGTCAAAAGGCCAGCCTTATCAGCCGAATTAAACAGGTGAAACTCAGTGCGCGACTGGAACGGCAAATGTGCAAAAAGAGATGTCTGCGTAGGTAGAGTTTTATCTCCGGTAAAGGCTCATAAGCCCTATCTCCACAGGCTGCAGTATTTGTAACAAGGCTGGATCATATCACTCCATTTCATTGATTTATCGGTAAAGAGGCGCGCAGGCTCTCATAATCCTGTCACTATGCACAGGCCCGAGCCGCCGCCACGCAGGAGAGACACTCGGCAAATATGAGGGATATGAATGTCAAACGTGCAGCGGAGAGAGTGTTTGACAGGAGCTTAGCCATCAAGTGGAGAGACTTGAAACTTTCAGAGTGTGAGATGTGCTGATGTGTGTGCGTGAGGCGGAGGAATGCTTTCACTTGTGCCTCTTGATGACGGTCGGGGAGTCTGCCGGGACTGGAAACTGTCCTAGACTTTAGCTGATTCATATTTTATCCTGCGTCTTGGCTCAGGGGAGCGCAGTAATTTGAGAGTGCGTACGTACGTACACACACACACGTACACACACATACACATGTACACACATACACACATACACACACACACGTACACAGGAGCAGTGGAATGAGAGCGTATGATGCATGCCGGACAGATTTATGGTGCAGGATTATGAGCACCTTACATCTCCCCTTGGCTCCCAGAGAAGGAGCCAGGTTGGGTTCAGGCAGTATATTCAGGTTGAGCCGGATTTGATGCCAACAAGCGCGCTCTCACTGCCTTTCCCCTGCAGGCAGCTGTGGCAGTTCATTTCTCATTGAAAATGATTAATGTACATGCAAATTACCAGAGCATGGGCACGCATTCAGATATGGGAGACGGCAATCAGGAGACAGTAATATGAAAAACAATATCATTTTGACTTTGATATTAGTCCGCTCTCTCTTATCACTCCATCTACGAGACACGACTGTCTAGGATTTTATCTCTGTCTCCATCTTCTTTTCCATTAGGCATTCTATAAATTGTATAAAGTGTATTAGTGGGATTTGGCACGGACCATTGTAACTCTAATAAATAGGATGGCACAATGAAAAATGTCATCATACATATATAAAGCATCTTAAATACTTATGTATCTGAAACTATGCTATTGTAATAATATGGATTATAATCATGTTAGAGGGCGGCATGGAGTGGTTAGTGTTCGTGCCTCACAGCAAAAAGGTCTTGGGTTCGGTTCCGAAGCTGGGCGGAGTTTGCATGTTCCCCCTGCGTCTGCGTAGCCTTCCTCCGGGTGCTCCGGTTTCCCCTACAAGTAAAATATGTACAATAGGATCCACTCTGGGGCCACGACTCCCCTGAAAAAGAGATTCTTAATCTCAGTGGGACTTTCCTGCTTAAATAAAGGTCAAAATAAAAAATATACAGTATATATTAAAAAAATGTTAAGGTCCAGCCTCAGGAAAATGTGTCTTCTGCATTTGATCCTTCAACCAGTGCCTGAGGGCAGTGTTTCCCAATCAGGGGTATGGGGACCCTTGGGGGTACGCGAGAGCCTAGAAGGGGGTACTTGGAATAATTTCAGATACAAATTGAGATCACATTGAAGCTACTGTATTTAAAACATTTAACTGTAAAGAGTGAGAATTTGAGAATATTTTGTAGCCTTTTTATTGATAAATAGGAGTTTTAGTCATTCACTTTCTAACTAATCATCAATACCATCAAGGAAGGGGGTACATGGAGTATAAATATAAGGCCCAAGGAGTACACAAGACAAAACAGTTGGGAACCAATGCCTTAGGGCAACCTGTCAGGAGCTGTGTCCAAACCTGTCTCCAAAGTGTCTAAACCTGTCTCCAAATCTTGAGGTTTGGTCAGCTATGGACAAAGTACCTCGAGAAAACATGGAGAACAGGCAAGCTCCACACAGAAAGGCCCCACCTGCCTCGGGAATTGAATCCAGTAACTTCTAGCTTGTGAGAGAGGAGTGCCAACCACTCAGCCACTATGCCTCCTTGGTGTACTCCACTGCAGCAATATAAAAGCTTCAAATGAAATCATGCGTTAGCATACTTGTCAAAATGGAATTTTAACAAAACACATCAATCCAAGACTTAAACATTTGAATGCAGTCTCAAAACACAACATTGATTCACAGAAAGACTCTCCTCTTCCTGCTTCCTTTCCTACTTTTACTTTATTTCCACTGCCTCTCTCAAGGCCACGTGCCTCTATACGATGGTGAACACACAGACATGCCATGCATTGTCTGTGCATTAGTAGGTTTTGGTGCACGGCACTGGTATAAAGGTGAGCGATCTTTCCCCGGGGACTGTGGATCCAGAGCTTTAGCTGTCTCAGTGATGGAGACTCTCTTAAGCTCTGTGCCTCCTCTTATCCGTGGCAAATCTCATATCGCACATTATAACCCAGATAATAGGATAACAATGGCGGATTTGCCTCAGCCCACCTCTTCTTAGCTCATTGGTCCTGCACAAGAGGATGAGAGACTTAATTTCTATGGGCTTGAACTAATTTAAATGTTCCTTTCGCGCGAACTGAACTTCAGCTGTTGAAGCATTTCTTATAAAGCCTATTACTCACCACTGTGCATTTTACAGCCACTTCTCAGAATATTAAATACTCTTTTCAATTAAACTGGAGAGGCACATTGAACACATTAGGAAATTGCCATGCTTTCTTCCCTGCAATATTTATGTGTCCTTTCAGTATTCCCCACTCACAATCGGAGAAAGCATTTTGCACCAAATCCCCAGTATACTTCACACAACTCCACAAAACCACCCATGGAGGAACACTCTGTTCTTGGGTGGGGTAAACCATTTTTTTTTTCTTTTTTTTTTTGGCAGGGGGCACACTGCGAGCGGAAGTGAGTCGCTCGCTGTAAATTGTATTAAAGTGTGTTGTGATCGGTCCAAGAGGCGTGGTTCTGTTTGGTGCTCTGGGACTTTTTGGCAAGATGAAATGTGGGTGACTAAAATTGTTTGGGAGAGTAGTGTTATGTCATGTTAGATGAGAAGAAAACGGCTAAAGCACTTGAGAGCTCAACTCTCGACAGTGTGTATTAATCCAAACCAATGAAACAGTGTATTTTTAACCTACTGTTTAAATACTGTAAACGATATTCAATAAGAAGTTAGTCCCAGTCCCATTCTACCCAGTGTCCACGCCAGTGTGTCTGTGTTTGTCAAAGTGCTGAATGGCTGTCATGATGCAGCCAATTTGCATCAGGGAAGGTCACCAAATGTAACTGCTGAGGTTTTTTAATATACAAAAGGCCTGGCAAGCCGCCTCACTGCGCTGCAGAGTAAGACAAGTTGGTACTGCTTCCACTCAGTCTAATTTCAAGGCAGGATGAAGTAAGAAATGTACAGTGTGTAATGTAGACTTCTTGAGTATGAGTGGAAACATAGATTACTAGCATATTCTTTAACATGGGAAAAGAAAGTCCTAATGCGCCTCTTTCAAAAACAAATACCCCCCAAACATGTTTGATTGCAGCCACCATTTTGAATATTTTTGTTATAAATATTTCACAATTGGTTCGACCCAAAAATGTAGGGAAGTTTAATCTCTACACAGCCATATACCAAACCTTTGCTTTCTATAAATGGTAAAAGGTCTCAACATACAGTATATAGCACTTTTCCACTCATATTAGGCACGCAAATCGCTATATTTTTGCAAACCATCAAAATATGTAAAAATGTGCTGGTAAAAGTATTAATTTAGATCACTGTCATCAAAAGGATAATAATCTTGAACAAGCTGCAGAAGGATAGATAATTTTTAGCCAGATTTTTAGTCTGAGGAGGCGTGGCTCAATAAAAACTTTCTCTCATGGCATGATCTGTGCTGGGACTCCTCATGTGTGTGTGTGTGTGTCCTCATGTCTGTCCTTAAGTGTGTGTGGTCTGTGCACAGATCTTTAGTCTCAAATCATTTAAAATCCTCTAGTGTGTGGGCACCATAAGTGTGGAAATACAATATTCCACACACACCTGACCTGACCTGACATGTTTTCAACTCTTGCAGGCTAATGTTGCTAACCAGCAGCTAATGGTGAATGGGTGATTCTCAGTGTTTATGGTTAGGGAGTCAAATACAGCAAAAAGTAGCTGGAGCAAATAATATCCAAAATGCTAACTTATCCAAATCTGCTTATAATTATAATAATTAACCATCTAAATATTATCATAAAAAAAAACAACTTTTAGACATTGACAGTGTGTACATCTGAACAAATGAACAATGAGCAAATCTCAACAGAAAGCATTGGACAATCATTACACATACTATTTGATGAAATAGCTTTACTTTAAATATACAATTCTGATCAAAGTTTTCTTACAAAGATTTGAGAAATTACTCAAGTAAATTAAAATGAGAACTAATCACGAAACCCAGCTACAAGATACAGTATAGACTGAGGAAATGCATTGTGCAGCTTTTTGGTGCATCCCTAGTGAAACCATAATAATTGTATCACCTTATTGCCCACCGCTGTTTACATCTCATCATGAGTGACAGATCTGAGGACATGGAGCTCTGGTGTGAGGACCAGCCTGCACCACCAGAGTACATCCCTTTAAACCGTGGATTGCTTATACGCTGCTGGGACAGGGATATGTGGCCTTCATCTTTATGTTCTTGCCGATGCTCCTGTACATACTGCGAGCTGGAGGCGTACACCCACAACACCCACATTTCAATAAAATGTAAGTAAAAGCCAAGTGTGTTCCTGTGCACTAACCCTCCAGCAACACGGCACTGTAGCGAGTGAAAACAGGAAGCAGCTCATTCTGTGGCGATGCTCGGCAGCTGTAAGCTCACGACTAGCTCTTGCGCTGTTGTTGAGACAGACTTTCAGGGTGCTTTTCCAAGAAATAAAATTGTGGTTGAATTTCCCCCATGACCAGATGTACTTTCCAAGTTTTCCAAGAAATAATGATTGGAATTATCCACTAACTATTAGAGGTCCCATGCACAACGTGATAGGCATTCCAGATATGCAGGGAAGAAAAAGAAAAAAATGAAGCCCTCGTCCTTGTAAAACGGAGATTCTTTTAGATACTTAAAGCAGACAATGTTATTTTACTTTGTCATAGTTTGGTGTTAGTAGCCACTGCTGAATTTGTTATAATCATAATATAATATTTTGGTAAAAACCGACACTGCAAAAAATGATCTTAAAAATGAAGTTAAATTTGCTTGAATTCATAATATTTGACCTCATTTTTGCCCTGAAATTAAGAAAAAACGACTTCTTGCACTAAAAAATAGATAATAAATCTAAATTTACGTCAAATTACATGCTTTTTCTTATATTAAGTGGAAAAATACTTGTTCTGTTGGCAGATAATTTTGCTTGGCAAGTAAAAATTACTTAAAATAAGGTCAAATATTAGCAAAATTTAACTCATCAAAATGTCACTTTTTGCAGTGTATGGTTTTAATTAGGGCCGCACAATATAACGCAATATTAGGTGATGCAATGTCTGTATCGCAAGAAGCCACAAAATATCGCAAATTCACTTAAGTCTTCCATCTCATTGACATTTTTACATTTTTTGCCAACACTCTCTAAAACCAAACATGCATGAGACTTATAAATGTGCAGAAGTTCAGTTTTAGTTATAACGTTCTTAATTTGGCCTTGGTTTGGTTCTGATTTAGTGTTTTTGGAGTCTTCTTTTGACACAATTTGCTGAGAAAGACATTACATGTGTCTGAATTGAATGGAACGGTTTATCTAAGTATCGCAATAATATCGTTGTCGCAAGTTTTTTCAGTATCGTGCAGCCCTAGTTTTAATGGAAATGTTGGCTATATTTATACAGGAACAGCTTAATGGTGCACTTGAATATCTTCTCATGAAATGTCCTTATTATACCATACACTTAAGATGGACATAGCTGGCCTTGCATCTTCAGATCTTTTTGTGCATGAAACTCTATTGAGAGTGACTACACTGAGACTAAAGTCCTGGTCTTGTGTACCCTTAATGTTAGCGTTGAAAAGGTGTTTTAGATTTTTTAGAAACTAGGCCGCTGTTTATGAGCTACCGCGATGTTGTCACGTCCGTTTTGGCTTTGGTAGGCAGCGTTAATGTTTTAAATAAATGATAATAGTTCCATGATTGGCAAAAAAGAAAATGCTGCGCCCCAATCCAACGCCTACATCTCAAACAGAGCTTCCCTAATTACGCTGTAACAGATCTGTGACTTAAAGTGCAAATGACGCATTAGACATTTTCACTAAAACATACATGACAATATTATTTAAGATTTGACTCAAGTATTTTAAGTTAGTGCTAGATAGTCGGCGCTCTGCTGTAAGTTTGGATAGATCTATGATTTGGTTTTGTGAAAATATACCTAAATCTAACACTAAACCTAGCCTTAACCCTAGCCATAACAATATCCCTGTTCCTAAAATAAATTTTTATCATTACATCTAAAGTTTTCGCAGCAGACCGTCCCTCCCGAGCCGACTATCTAGCATTAGCCATTATTTTACCCTTTTTCACTTCCTGATTGGACATGGGTACGGGAAGTGACATATGTAGATGTAAACAATTCATAACTGTTGCCGTGCCAACCGTATTACACCAATGAGAAATCATTAAGCATCACAACTCATATAATCCTTTTGTAATTATGATGGTTTATATATGTGGAAAGAATTATTCTTAGTTTTACATCAGTGAAGTGATGGGTTAATGATTTCTCATTGGTGTAACATGGTCGTCAGGGCAACAGTTATGGATTATTTACCTCTACGTATGTCACTTCCTGTGCCCATGTCCAATAAGGAAGTGAAAAATAAACATTTAAAAAGTCAAACCAGGGGAAACTATTTGTAAAACTTTGTAAAAATGTCTAATGTCTAGTGTCATAGGCATTTTAAATAAACTATACTAGTCCTATATTTAAATGCTCTCCAGGTTCACCTTCTTTTAAAAATCTGACATATTAGTGAGAAAATGCAACACACACCTCAAAATAAGTTCTGCGCGAGTTATATTTTGTGTTAAAATTCACCGTCAGCAGAGCAGGGGAGCTCGGCAGAGAACATAGGACTATACGGCCTTGACTTAGCACGAAATGGGCCCAAACAAAATATCAGTGAAGGCTTTGCGAGACTTCGAATTGTTGCAACTACAGAAATATACACACACACTTGAACGACATCAAAGCACATCTCTGTATAATACTCCTTCTTAAAATAAATACATAAATGGAGTATTAGCCTGTTGTGCATGTTCTGAATTGATAGGGCAAATGGCACACTCAGAATACCCACCCAGCTGACTCCGCACTGAAAAACACATCTTAGTGAATACAAAGATGGCACAGCGCTGAGTAATACCAAAGCTAGGACCAGTCACAATGTGGATCCTGAAGAAAAAGCATTGTGTGCAGACAGTGTTGCTTATTGCATCTAGTCTATCATCAAAACAAACCGAATGGGCTCCAACCACCAATCAAAAAGCCTATAATACGTGTAATATTTTCTCGGTTTCAGTCAAGACGCATGCTTTAGGAACGTAATCTAATAGAGAAGAAAAGTCTGTCACTTCCAATTTGGACGGCGGCGGATGACTGTCCCGCTGAAATCCTGTTTGTATTGCAGATTCGAGACGGCTTTTGGGATATTGTCATCGGCATGTGAATCAAACGTGTTGGCCCTCGCCGCGCTTGGAAACGTCTGCCTCCATGTGTAGCTGCATGCTTGTTGCTCATCTGTGTCAATGTGCAGAGTGTGGGATTGGCGCGCGCGGATGCTTAGTCTACGCACGGATTTTTCTTCCCCTGTACAAAAGTGAGCGAGCGTGCGTGTGCGTTTGTGTGTGCGCTTGCGTGTGGGTGTGTGTTAGGGGGGGTTGATGGGCTCAGCGGGGGCCCGGGTCCCGAGGGAACAGCTCTCGTTAATAATTCAGACGAGGCTCATTATCAAGGCAGCGCAGATTTCTCCCTGATTCCACCTTAATTGCAGGCAGGCTGCTCCACTCAGGCAGGCGGTAGTCACGCTGGGTCGCCTCTCTGTCTTTTTCTCCAGCACTTACGCAGGGCCCCGCTCCGCACCGCGCCGCTCTGCTCTGGCTACGGCTCTCAGCCCCGATCGCAGCGAGGAACAGGCCTCGGGCTCGCCTGTGTAGTCTTTAATGGCGCACACCTTATCCAGGAGGTACCACGGGCGATGGCTTTTATTTGTGCTCAAAGATGTGCCTCGTGTATTCCAGATCAGAGGCTGGAGACTCACTGTTTGGGGCGTTGCTATGGAATGTGGGGCTTGTGGCCAAACAGCGATGAAATCAGCAGGATGATGGTGCATGTGTTGAGACTGGAGAACAACAGCGTGGTTTGTGGATGAGTGAAAGAAAACTGAACTTTTTGTTTGAGGTGTTTGGTGCAAAGTGACACCTCTCATGATAGATTTTGACGGATCAGCGATGTATAGGCCCCTTCATTGTTTGTAAACATTTGGGGCTTAGCTGGAGGCGGGAAGCTAGATCCCTAGATTTCCTTTGTAGCTGTTGTCATAGTAACGATAAACAAATGTCTAACTGTTGTTGGAAATATTGGATAAAACCTTATTTTATAGTCTCAAATGTCATTCCTCTTTTTCTAGCGCCTTAAGCCACAACAACACAACATTTTTAGTTGCAGTTTTACACTTATAATGGCTAATTTTAGTTTAATCTTATTTCTCTTGCTCACTTCCTGCCTCCAGTTGATGTCACTGATGATGTAAGCGGTGAAAGGAATCATGAAAGCTTCAGAAGTCCTTTCTGAACTCCACGCTATGCAATACACATTATTTTGCTTTTGCATCCATCATCGCACTCTCAATGTTTAATGTGTGCGCTAAACTAACAAAAATGAATGTTTGCTTCGAGAGATGACCCAGAAAAATCATATAAAATGATAACAGTGGCTAATCAAAAAAAACAAAAAACATTAATGCCAAAGTCCTTTGGTAAATTGTGAAAAAAAAAAACTAGAGACAAAGTGCTCGGGAAGTCAGTACCACAAAAAGATACCTTTCTGGGGGAAGGTGCTCCTTGGTGTTGGGTGACAGGAATTCAAGAAAATAAAACAAAAAAACCAAGGCACTCCTCCCACAACATTTATTCTCTATTTCATTTTCTAAAAAGCCTTTATTCTGCTGGGTTAGTGCATATTAAAATAATTTAAAACAAATTGCTGGTTCCCTCCTTGTTTAGTAAATTATTCTACCCCAATGGGTCTCAATATTCTACCCTATTATTTGACCTTCCAAGTAAGACCAGGCCTAGATCAGGATCAAATCAGGTCTACAATGGACTAAATTATGTCTAAACTGAGTTTAACCAAACAAACAAACAAACAAAAACAAAAAAAACTAACTTAAATGTACTAAAACATAAATTAGCTCTAATTGGAATGAGTAAAGTGTAAAATTGCAGATGACCTGATACACGCACCCCAGTTTGACAACCACCGATCTACACCTTTGTTGACATTGAATTGTGTAATAATGTGTAATAAAAAAGCAAATTTATTCTAGCGATGTCACACATTCAAATCTTATTTTTTCCCCTAGTTGCCGTAAAGCCCTACTCCTTTCATCAAGTCCGCTCTTCAAACTCCTTGATGCGGCTGACTGTGTCCATGTGAAATCGCCTATATACATTCTGCACAAGCAAAGGATAATTATCATTAGCTGCAGCCCTTGATTTATGGTTCATTATGGCTCAAGTACCATTTGTCTACTTACAGATCCATCTAAAAAAACAAACAATATGATGTCCTATGATAGACGTTGCCCATGCCGTAATGTGCTTCCCGTTGGTTACGAGCGTGGTGAAATATTATAATGGTTGGTTTATCCTTGAAGTAGCCTATGGTGTATTATCATGCTGATGGCACTATAGAACGTGTGCCGCCATGATGGATACGAGTCTACAACAACACTCCTCTTCAACCACACACATCCATATAGGCTCATGTGATGTGTCTTGTCTCCATAATTTACTCTGACGGATGGGTTTTCATTCAGACCATTCAGTGGAGCCCCACAGTGAGAGCTACATAATGGCCCTGATCATGTCGTACATGTATATGAATATTTCAAATCAAACCATTGTAACTAGATGGCGGCTCTAGATAAACAACGCAGATGCTTCTTTCTCTTTAAGACAAAGTACGCTCCCCGCCGCTATATTCCTCTCCGAGCTCGCCACAAATCACGCTACGCATATTTCCTAATTCAATTTTTTTTTTCTCTAGGTCCGATCTCTCTTCCTGCGCCGATTGATGGCGCGGCGCGTTCGTGTTCACGTGCATGTAAGGCCCTGGAAATGGCATGATGTATAATAATGCTAAACGGTTCCAGCGCGTTATCCCTTCCTGGCAGCCTCCTCGTGCTCCGTCCTCCTCAATACTCTTGTCCATCAACTACACCTCATGCCCGCTCTGAGCGTTTGGAAGGGAGGGATAGGGGAGGATGAGTAAGGGGGTGGTCAGTCTGTTTACCTGGGCTTGGTGGGTTCCCGGCAGGTGATGGACGGGCTGTAGGGGGAACCGAAAGGAAATGGAGTTAGATTTGACTCATTGTGGGTGATGGGTTTAAAATAATGACAGTTGTATGCCAGGTAGAGCAAGTCGTGTGTGTAGGCTATCAGTTGTCCTCAGAAATAGCCAACGGAAAGATTCATCAACTGAACTGGATAGTATATACTAAAAATATGTAGGTCTAGCTTGTGTTTTGAATCAGTCAAAGAGTGAAAAGAGAAACAAAATGTCTTGTATGTATGTATCAGATAACTGCCATATCAATACTACTGCTAATACAACTATAACTAATAATAATAATACATTGTGCTGAAGGTTTGGCTTTAGAACCATCAAATATTTCAGCTTATGGCTCATGTTAAAAAGGTTAATACACTTTGACTAAAAGGATTGGCACTTGAGCTGAAGGCAAATATATATCGATGGGGATTAGAGACATTGGAAGCTCACTAATCATTAAACTAAACATAATTTACACATTTACTATGTCACAGAGTGCAAAACACAGTGTAGAGACATATCTTAGTAAAATGTATGGTTTATGTTTATGAACAATGAATGAGTTTTCAATCTGTTT
>OMNZ01107834.1:0-15401 GCA_900303255.1 Lesueurigobius sanzi
GTATAAATATGGTAAAAGATTAAAAATATGTAGCAACACTTTTACACCAACTGTTGTGTGTCTCTTCTTTCTTTCTCTCTCTCCCTCCCATTCTCTCTTCTTTCTCTCCTCCCTCTTTCCTTCCCCTCTCTCTCCTTCCCCTCCCTCTCCTTCCTCTGTCTCTCTCCTTCGTCTCTCCCTCTTTCCTTCCTCTATCTGTCTCTCTCCCTCTCTCCTTCCTCTCTCCCTCTCTCCTTCCTCTCTCCCTCTCTGTATTCCTTTGGTATTTGAAAAGTAACTGTATTCGAAATACCCTCAAATGAGAGAGTATTTGTACCTGAATACAGTTACTCAAAATGAGTATTCTGAATACGTATTTTAAATACATGTATTTAGTTACTCCCCAACACTGAAGATAGTCCTTTGATTGATCTCACGATGGAGAAATTCACTTGTAGTAGCATAGCATTAGCATAGCACTTACCCTCGTGGTTGTGAATGTAGCCTAACTTGATACATACAGTTTGAGCCTCCTGGACCGAACGGAAACAACCATCAACGACGTCCACAGGAGAGTTGGCTCGCTTTCTCCAATAAGCAAGAGGGAAAAGAGGTTCAAACTGTGTACATCCAACCACGAGGCTATGCTAATGCTATGCTATGCTAGTACTGGAAGCGGAAATGAAGGTGACACTCGTGGAGATGGCGATAGCTTGACTCGAACGTTATGCACAGAGTCAATTGAGTGGCAACTGAATGAATAACCATTGAAATATTGTGGTGTTGCTACGGTGTGACATCACATGCATAACCTCTACAGCAGAGGTGCCCCAAGTTTTTTCCCTCGAGGGCCAAACTAGGCAACAGAGGGCCAAATTAGCGGGCAAAGGGCCAAACGCAAATACTATTTCACAGGTTAAGACCAAATTTAAACGGATCTATCTTTTAATATCTTTTATAAACTGTTCTTTTGAGTAGGACATGCTGTTTTGGTGTTCTCAGGTCAACAATAAGCTCCACTGCATCTCTGTATCTGACCTGGTGTGTCCTATCCTGACTTGCCCCAAACCCTTTGACGTCATAACTCTATTTAGATGCTGACAGTAGACTCCTCTGTTCCAAAGCTTGATGAGATCTCTTTAGTTTTTCCCAGTTTACTCAGCCTTTGTTTGAACCCTGTATCTCTCCATCATGCCATCCATACAGCGTCAACACATGCAGTACCTACTTCTGAGGCCGGCGCCATTACTCAATATCGAAACGACATTGCAATTTTAAATTTTAAATGTCCTGCATACAACACTGCATCTCTTTTGTGTGCTTGTTTTTTGGTTTCGCAGGTGCAATTACCCAGTGCTTTTACATGCATACAAATGTTCTAACCTGGGCTTAGATGAGGCGATGCGTGGCTGTCTGGTCTTTGTGCCTTCAGTCCCGTAAGACGACCAAAGACGCTGTTAGCATTTTGTCTCTACAGTATAGTCCCATGGCGCCAAATTTAGAAGCCACAAATCTCTTCCACGTTTCCCCTATTTAAATAGGGTTATGTCAGTAGTTACACGTTCAAAGTATAGTTACACAAAATTAAAACTGTCAATGAAACGGGTACTAGGCGGAATAACACCACTTCGACCTCCGCGCAGTATTAAGACGCTCCTAAAGCATTCTCCCCCACTCAATTCCATGTTACTCCGCCTAAAAATATAGTACCCATTTTTATCCGCTTAGAAAATTAACAGTTTTAATTTGTTGTAACTATACTTTGAACGTGTAAGCAAGACAGCTATTTTATAGACTCAAATACATCTTCAGAAGTATTGTATATGCTGTTTCATGTTTTTGAACACTCATTTCAAATGAAATGTACTTTTACTTTGAATTCTTAAGTACTTAAGCAAACACTTAATGGAGGGCATCTGGCCCATCTGTCCATAGGAGTGGATCCCTTCCCCAATGTGGTTCTCCTCGAGGTTTCTCCGTTTTGTCCCACGTGGTTTTCTTGAGTTTTTCAGGCTCCGACCTCTGAGATGACTCCTGTTGTGATATTTAACTGACTGATTGATTGACTTAACTACTTTGACTTAAGTAAATGTTTCACTGGGCAACTTTCACTTTCATTGGAGTAATATTTTTTTGCACTGAATGGATAAAACAACATACTCAAAAAAGATGTGCCCTTTATATCCTGACCCAACCACAACCGAAGTTCATCATCTTATTTGAGTACCCGAACCAACCCGCCGACCCACACACTGGGTACTGTCCACATGATAATGGTGCTACGCAGACAGTGTTGGGGAGTAACTAAATACATGTATTTAAAATACCTATTCAGAATACAGTTACTTTTCAAATACAGAGAGAGGGAGAGAGAGAGAAGGAAGAGGGAGAGAGAGAGAAGGAAGAGGGAGGGTGAAGAGAGAGAGAAGAGAGAGAGAGAGAGAGAGAGAGAGAGAGAGAGAGGAAGGAGAGACACAGAGGAAAAGAAAGAAAGGAGAGAGACAGAGAGGGGAAGGAGAGAGACAGGAGAGGGAGGAAGGAGAGAGACAGAGAAGGGAAGGAGAGAGGGAGGAGAGAGCGAGGAAGGAGAGAGAAGAAGAGGAGAGAGCGAAAGAAGAGCGAGAATGGAAAGGAAGGAGAGAGACAGAGAAGGGAAGGAGAGAGAAAGAAGAGACACAGAGGGAGAGAGAGGGGGGAGAAAGAAGAGACAGACAATAGTTGCTACATGTAGTATTTTTAATATAAAACACAAATATAAAGCAAATCAAGGTGAAAGTATCTAAGTATTCAGTACAGTACACTGATTGGGCAAAGTAACTGAATACGTTACAAAATACATTTTAAGACAAGTATTCAGTATTCTGGAACTGAATTCCAAAGTATTCTCCCCAACACTGTCCGCTGAGGAGAGCATGCAAACTCCACACAGCCCAGGAATCGAACCCAGGACCTTCTCGGAGTGAAGCACGAGTGTCAATGCTTTTCAACATACATTTTCTAAAACTGGTTATTTTATAATGTTAATTCAAATAATGTTCACTGTTATTTAAATATGTCATTGTAAAATGAGTTACATAAAGTATGAAATAACAAACATAAACGGCCCTGGTCTCACGATGTGGCTCATGTTCAATGCTCTGCTGCTCTGAGGTGAACAATGAAGTAAGTTGCTCTTTTGTGTCTGTAATTGCTGCCACGCCTTCTATTATACTGTACATATCGCGATTTCGATTACAACACTGCACAATTACAAAAATAGCACAATCGAGACGCGCTCACACTTACACTCACCGACCTGGTGATAACGCACTGGTTCATGTTTACCTTTTAGGAAGCAGCAGCGGGTTTGGAAGCCTCTTGTATCTTTAGTCCAGCTGCTCCTTGTGCAGATTAATCCGAAACTCAACAGAGACGAGTCTCCCAAACTCCCATGTTTCTATTCCTCTACATTTCATGTGGGCCAACTTTTTATTTTATTTTTTATAACAAACAGCACACCACAATGATGTCATCATCTTGCGTGCGCAGGTGTGAGTGCAGGCCAGCAGGGGGCAGTGAATATGCACTTTCATAATTATCCAAAAATATATATTTAGCATCGTTTTGTTTAAGAAAATGCCATCAAACAAATAATCGTTTGCATAATCACAATTTCAATTATGACAAAAGTAATCGCGATTATTATTTTTTCTATAATCGAGCAGCCCTAGTATCTATAGACCTTTCTCGGTCATGTGACTTGGAATGGAATGCCGGCCTGTTGGTTGGCATTCCGCTGATTTGCTCCATCTGCTGCATGTTATTAGCTGTTCTTTACAATGGTCTTGACGCTCTCCAAGACGGTCCAGCACTTGAGTGGTCAGGTCAGACAACGATATCTGAACAAATGCTCGTTTGTCGGAGCTCAGGACCCGTCATGTGACCTTTGCTGCCCACAAGCCTCTGATTGGTCAGAGCATAGAGATATAGCATGTTTTGATTTGAATTGCTTGCAGCAACCCATTGTTGCAACATAAGTACCGCTAGCTGATGATGTCAGCTGAGAAAGGTCTATACTCAAAAAGTAGCCATTTGGAATAAATATATTGGTACTATGGTATCGGTCCACCCATCCCGACCGAGAGTACTTCAGGACTAAAGAAAGTTGCTTTTTTTCAGCACAAATAAGTGACAACAAATGAACAGAAAGTTTTATATGAACTAAATTAGCCTCATTCTGTTTCATCGTTCTATCTAGATGACCAATAATTTAGTACTCGTATTGTTACCCAGCCCTAGCCGCGGGTAATGCTCATCACTACTACACTGTACATCTCTGGCTGAAGAAGAAGAGCTTTGTTGCCGTCACAAAGTGCTTTACAGCAACATTTGAACGTACAAACAATCAAAAACACACTGAACGAGTGTTGTGTTGCTGCGCTGTGCTGCCAATCCTAATGGCAGCATTTGGGAATTGTAATCTTTAAATAGCATCAGCTGGTTGGTTCCCAGGGCCTCCATCGCATTTCGCTGCAATCTATTCCAAACCACAGGCTAATGAGTGACTCCGGCCATGATAAATCTCCCTATAGGGCCGCACACTGCTCCACTGAGAGGGGCGTGGGTGGAGCCGCCGTTTCATGTCTATAAAGCCAGATGTTGAAAGCTCCATGCAAATTAATGATAAGCTGAGCAAAGTTAGGCCTTTTTATAACCGGCCTCCAAAAACCAGACGCAGTAGAGACTCCTGGCGCTCCCAATCCAATCTTCTGAGCTGCTTTTTGTTATCGTCAATCAGAATAGTGTTGACATGTACTTCCTGTTTTTTATTGGGAAGATTTAATATTCCAGTTTTGGGATATGGTGTTTGTACTGTGTGTGAGAAATCGGGAAACTCGTATCCCCTGTTTATATGATCAAATAACTTTTATATTGAGGCTGCGCAGGCACATAAATTATATTTTTGAGCAAAATACTATCATCTACAGAGACATATACCAATATCATTCAGAGAAATTAGGATTAGTGTCAGCTTTATGATGATCATTATTAGCCAAACAACTAAACATGCCCTGAGTGTGCTCCTCTTCGAAGCATCAACCTCTTCGTCTGCGTCAGAGGACGATGGCCCAGGATTTCATTCATAAGTTTAAACAAATTAAGTTTGGATGGCCCGGCACGCCAGCCTAGCTTCCTCCATGTATTACATACCAGACGGTCTGGGAGTCCGCGGGTTGAATGGCTCAAAATCACCAGTCAAATCACATAGCGCAGGAGGCGAGAGTTTGCGATAAGTCATTTTCAACCACAACAATCAAAATGGCGGCCGCAACAGAGCAAAGTTTTACCACTGGCTCACCCTCGGTTTTAAATGAGCTGGAATTGTTCTTAAAAGCAGAAAAACAGGCTGCGCTGAAGGCTTTTCTGTTTAAAAAGACGTCTTCGCTGCCTGGTCACTGTGGATTTACGTCACATCTGTGTTTCTCTGATTGGTTTCCTCTGGGCTTGTTAGTCCCTCCTCAAGTCTCGATTTGAACTGCCGTTTTCAAAGCATTGCCTCTTCTCTCTGTGTGTGCTCCTGCTGGTGCCACAGCACAAAATCAGCTGTAGTCTCATGCAAATTATATGGCGTCTACCACGGCATTAGAAATTTACAACGGTATCCAAAAATGATACTGGTATAACCGTGTACGATATGATGTGCCCTGTAAAACACTCAGGGTCTGCTTGACCTTAGCGATGGTGCAGATGGAGTTTGCTCCGGGATGACCAGCTTCAGTCTTTCCACAGTAAGTGGGTTGGACTGTGGGTGTTTTTGATGAGGAAATAACATTATAACATGGCTAAAAGCTCAAAAACGTTGATTTTGCATGATATAGGCCCTTTAATTTAAGTGTAAAAAAAAAACTTACCCCATTGGCAGATTTCTTGTAAGATTTTAAATTTTCAAATCAAGTGAAAATGTACTTATTATAATAAAAATTGTCCTTGTTTCTCGATTACTTTGTGCAGTGTGTTGTAAAGTTTGTCCATTTGGTCATTATCTGTGGCTCTAATGACCGGGAGCACGGCGCCTACAACATACAACGACTTTTCACCTCTCCTTCTCATCAACGCGACCGCAGAGAGGACTTAAAATTGTTTGGCCGAGCCCCAAAGAAGGAGGCTCACATTTCTCCAGTGTGATGACATGTGTTCGCTAATGTCCCCGTGGCGCTGGAGGCATAGTGTCAGAGTGCAGGCATTACAGTGGACATGCCAGGTCTAATTGTGACTTATCAAGCTGCTTTTGGGCAAACACCCCTCCCTCGTACAAGAGAGATACAGACGGCCATGTTGTCAACGTCCACAAACGGTTTGTCACATTGGAAGCTACGGTGAGGGGGAATACAAAACACCAAAATACTGTAGATAAACCTTCCAACTGCTCCACAACTACTTTATCCACAGTGTTGGGGAGAATACTTGAAATTGTATTCAGATACAGAATACTGAATACTTGTCTTAAAATGTATTTTGTAGCGTATTCAGTTACTTTGCTCAATCAGTGTACTGCATTCTGAATACTTAGATACTTTCACCTTGATTTGCTTTATATTTTTGTATAAATATGGTGAAAGATTAAAAATATGTAGCAACACTTTTACACCAACTGTTGTCTGTCTCTTCTTTGTCTCTTTTTACTCTCTCTCTGTCTCTCTTCTTTCTCTCTCTCCCTCCCTCTCTCTCTGTCTCGCTCTCCTTCCTCTCTCTCTCTCTCTTCTTTCTTTCTCTCTCTCTTCTTTTTCTCTCTCTCCTTCCTCTCTCCCCTTTCCGTCCTCTCTCTCCTTTCCCTCTCTCTGTCTCTCTCTCCTTCCTCTCTCTCTCTCTCTTCTTTCTTTCTCTCTCTCTTCTTTTTTTCTCTCTCCTTCCTCTCTCCCCTTTCCTTCCTCTCTCTCCTTTCCTTCTCTCTGTCTCTCTCTCTCTCCTTCCTCTCTCTCTTCTTTCTCTCTCTCTCTCTTTTTCTGTCTCTCCCCTTTCCTTTCTCTCTCCTTTCCCTCTCTCTGTCTCTCTCTTCTTCCTCTCTCTCTCCTTCCTCTCTCCCTCTCTGTATACCTTTGGTATTTGAAAAGTAACTGTATTCGAAATACCCTTAAATGAGAGAGTATTTGTACCTGAATACAGTTACTCAAAATGAGTATTCTGAATACGTATTTTAAATACATGTATTTAGTTACTCCCCATTTTGGCCCATTCTTTCATTGCAAATTGTTCTACCTGGTCCAAATTGCATGGTTTCCGAGCATGGACATTCACTTTCAGCACCCGCCACAGATTCTCTATAGGATTGAGGTCTGTCAATCTTTACTGCAAGAAAGGATTATTATTTCAAATCAAAAATCTAATTTCATGTGCAATACTTTGGCAGATGCACTTACCTGCTCAAATCAAAGGAAAATATTGAATGAATTAATTTAGTTAATTCAAGAAAGCTATACTCATTTCTAGATAACGTTTTGCAGTATAATACCGACCATGACCTTCCATCACATTCTGATTTGAGGACAGCGAGCCTCTGCGGAGCTGAAAGTAGCCTGTGTGCTCTACCAGACGCTGTTAGCTCTAGCCTCGCTAATGAAGCTAATCATATAATGGCCGACAGAAGCCTTCACAGCGCTGAGCTGAGTTTAGGGCTCGCGTGTAAAGTCCGCTGAACACACTGGAGACATTGTCGAACCTAAAGAGAGGCTTTCTCTGACCAGGATTTTGGTCAGTTAGCCTACACCACTTATATAAAGCTTCTAATAGCTACTTCATGTCATTAGACTAATCAATTTATCAAGATCGTCTCAAAATAGTTACTGATGGTCTCGAAGACAAGGTAATTTGGTTTACTCTACAGAGACCTGGGAATTGGTCTCCATGGGGTCTTTCTTTTACCAACTAATCATTCTGACCATGACAAAACTGTTGTTGTTGTTGTTGTTGTTGTTGTCGTCGTCCTATTTCCAGTGCTGATGTCAATGGAATCAACATCACATACATTCAAAAATATGGACAGGATTGTGGGACCATTAATGTGGATAGACTCAGTTATTAGAGCCATCAACCAGGATGGAAAAAACAGCATTTTTGGGGAATTGAAGGGGTTCATCGACCCAATTCACTGTAATGCTAACGTTAGCCTCATGCTACATGCTAATGGCTAACTTCGAGTGCTGGTGTCAAGCAAAATAATTCCTGCGCAAAGAAACTCCCGGTTCCTACCGCAACTTATCATCATGCTAGTCTGTTAGCCTCCCAATATTTCTATTATTTTACTCTATTGGCTGTAGCCTTTGTTCATTATCCATTTAAGGTCTATACAGTTGGTGAAGCATGTTTCACTAAGTATTTTTAGACAGAAGCACGTAAAAGATCGCACCTGCTGTAATCACCAATCGACTTGAATACTGATCTGAAATGAGTTAACTTTGTTTTCTATGCTAGGCCCTGTTTGATCAAGTTTTTAAAAACTTTTTAAATACTTTCTCTTGAACATTAAACAGATAAAATGTACTTGAAACATGTAATTTAAAGGTCGATAGCATATTAGATGTAGTTTGTCCCAGAGCCGCCTTATCCAATGGTCTAGCAGGGGCTGGAGCCCAGGGGCCTACCATAGTCAAGGGCCTATCAGAATTAAGGGGAGGAAAAAAAAAAAAAAAAAGTAAGTCTCTAGCCCAGGCATACCCAAAATGCGGCCCTCAGACCAATTTTTGGTGGCCCAAAATCTTGAATTGGCACGTCGTCAGAGATGATGTTTTTCTGCAGGTTTAACAGGTTTTCTTAACTAATGGTGTGGGGAGAAGGTTTAAACCTCTCTTTAACCTAGTTGAATTTTGGACTGCGCTGGCCACCGATCTGTGGCCCTCCATGCCGTACCCACTTCAATATGTGGCCCTCGATGAAAAAGTTTGGACACCCCTGCTCTAGCCCATTCCTGTCAGGAGTTATTACATTTTTAAGAAATAATTAAAATGTTCAATCCAGCCACTAGGGGGCAGCCAAGAGTTTTTTTTTTTAAAGGAAGGAATTCCACATCTGTCCAGCAGAGGACACTGTGGACTCAAGTTTTGTGGCCATACCGCCTTCGCTATGCCTGATCCTGTCAGATTTCTGTAGTAGGCCTGCCCTACGTGGCCCAAAGGCCTATCAGATATCATTGAATTCCATATTATACTGGAATTTGTTTGTTTTACCTGTCAATTGCATTATTGCGGCATCAACTGACCAATTGTCTATAATTTGTCAAAGAGCTGGTGAGCCACATGCCTAAGCTAATGGGCTTTTTTAACCAACAAGCTCCATCAGAGGTGGAACTGCGGACGAAGGCAGCTCCATTTTGATTTAGGATTTGGATTAGCGCTGAGGGGGGGCCTACAATCCTGGGTAAGCCCCGGGACCTATGGGTACATTAAAGGGACTCAACGGAGGTTGTCCATTTTCATACTCGTGACTGCCACCTCTGGCCGTCCGTGTAACTGCAGTCTCCATGTTAAGCTGGTGAATGACTGCTGCCTCGGCCCAAACACGCAACTTTAGAGTGACGGTGCAGGCTTATAGCGGCAATTGAGTGGGATATGTGTGGGCTCACAGTACAGCGGGACATTGCTGGAGCATGTAGGCGGTGGAAAATATATTATTTTTCTAAATTTAACTTCTGTAGAGTCCCTTTAAGGTGGCCCTGGTTTGTCCCTGTATATGTTGCCGTAGTAAGAGTGCGAGGACATCTAAGCATGCGCAGATTGAATTTATCCGCGGATCAGGCCAACGTCAGGATTGGGCTGTGCCCACAACAAGCTTCCGCCCTGGCTAGGCCACGCCCCCTAGTATGACGCGTTGTTGACTGTATGGTTTCCAGGATTTATGGCGCCGCTCGTTACGAAACGCATACATTCTATAATTAAAGCCTCTCCAGCCATACATTAGCCCGACCCCCTCCCCACTGTGGTTAAATGGACCCCACCCCCACTCCATTCATGATGAAGGCTGAGTGGTGCTACAGCTGACCACATTACACCAACTATAGGACCATTTATGGCCAGATGCTGACAGTGAATGGGGAAAACATGTAAATTAGATTGGAGGATTTGAAGCATTTGCTGTGTATTAGTGATATAAATATGATTCAGGTCATTTTATATTTCAATATAAGCCATTTTATGCATAAAAAATGGCCAGAATGTGGGAGAGTTGTTGCCAGCACGTCCCACTGGGAGGAGGAAGACCTAGGAGGACGAGGTCTTTAAGCTGACTTGGGAAGGCCTTGGGATCCAACAGGAAGAGCTGGAGGAAGTGTGCGTGGATCGGGAAGTCTGGGCATCTCTGCTCAGGCTGAGGCCAAAATTGCCTATATTTTTGGCGACGAAATCTAAATAATGGATAGAGCCAGGTTTAAATGTATTGTTTTCTTTTGTTGATGTATTCATTATAAAGATTTGTTCAGAGGGGATATCTGATTTATTGTTTAGTCTTTGAATTAGCTAGTTAGTCCTTAGGGGACAATAAAGTTTATTTTACTCTATTCTATGGTATGGTATACTTAATGGCAGGGGTAGGGAACATGTGGCTCTTTTGATGACTGCATGTGGCTCTCAGATAAATCTTAGCTGGTATTTCTTAACACAGTGAGTAATAGGGGTTACATTTCATATTAAGAAAAATAATGAGTGTAGGCTTGTTTAGGGTTCTCCTGAAGACGATCATGTTGTGTGTAACAGTCCATCTAGATCCAGAGCAGTGCGTATTGTGGTCTAAATGCATAAAATCCAATGTTGGTCCATAAGTTGCCATTCTTCTCCACGTGAGCATTGTCCAATCACGGTAAAAATCTTTTTTTCCAACATGTAAAAACATGTCCAGAAACAGTCCAAAACCAAAGGCTGCTCTTCTGTGGCAGTCAAAGTGAAACTTAACAAGTGCTCTGTTTATTTGGGGCACATTTGTTTTGTATTTTGTTTCGTTTTGTGACAGGGGCATATTTTATCATTAAGCAGCTTTGGGAAATTGGAAAGCATTACCAATTTGAGCCTTAAAAAAAACAGATCATAAATACTTCCCGACCCCTGCTTTATGGTATGGTATACTTTATTGTCCCTCAATTAGGTCATGTATGTGTTCCCAGGTGAAAGTAAATGAGCAAACTGGGCCAAAACTGGAAAATTGAGGGAAAAAAAGATAAGTGTTTTGCTCCAGTGTGAGCCGTCTTTCATACAGTGTCAGTGTGGCGTGTGAGCGTGCTCAGTAGCGCTCTGGCGTGTTGTGAAAGGCTCATGGTAAGAATTGATTGTGTGGTTGTTCTGTGGCGCAGAGGGACGTCATGTTTCATAACTTTGTCTTTACGATGACATTTAAGAAACTGATGGAGTTACTTCACACGAGGTGATCTGTGCAATCACACGTTACTACAGCCACCACAGTCACACCATCGCTGACCGCAGGCTTTATGGAGCTTTGAACCATGTTAGAAAAATACTACTGTTCTCAGTAGTCTCACTCGAGGCCCACATACTATAGTCGTATATGGTGGTGTAGAGTAGTATGGTTTGGTTTTTATGTATAAAGGGACAGTGTACGGTCTAAGGTTAGACACTGCAGCAATTTATTATTTTTTGGTCCAGTGGAAATAAATAAATGATCTAATCTCTACAATAAGGAGTGTAATTGGTGCAGTCCAATGTTTCTCCATAGAACTATATGGGAAATAGTAACTTCAATGCCCTACCATGCTTAGCTTCCCAGGTCTGCCAGGATTGGGCAAAGCAAAGGCGGTATTGGTTTATTTACATATTAAAATATAAAATGACAATACATTTTTTGGGTGTGGCCTATATTACTGCATATTACATTCAGTTGTTTATCTCAAAGCCAGGGCTTTTATGAATAACTGAGGTATTTGCTGGTTTTCATTGGAACAAATGTATTATTTATTTGAGCTGAAGTAACCTTCTTTACTGCTGTCTCAGAACCACCAGGCAACAAAACGTGCTCTGAAGGAAAAGATTTTTTCCTTACCTTTTTTTTCGCTGATACCATTAGTACCTAAACATATTTTTCGATACCATACTGAATACTGATATAGTTTAATGGTACCCATCCCTCGTCAGGAGCAGTGGTCCAACTCCAGATGTGGAGCCGGCTCATGGTCAGAATCCCCTGACTGGAGCATTAACCATTATGTAAGACAAATGTTTTTCTGTTAGGCTTTTGCTGTATTTGATGACCAGAGTTCTGTTTCATTAAACTGGCTTACTCTGTAAGCTAGGCTTATTTGGCCGAGTCTGGCTTATTTTGTTGTCACTTCGGTTTCATAAACCAGGCTCACTCTGAGTCTGTCTCAGTTACTATGGAAATGTAGTCAGAGAACTTCTCTGACTCTTTAGAAACATTGCACTTTTATCACACACTTAAAAACACATTTATTACTGATGCTAATGTTTTATTTCTTAGATCACTGCAACTATATTGGATTAAGGCAGCGGTAGGAAACCTGTGGCTCTTTTGATGACTGCATGTGGCTCTCAGATAAATCTTAGCTGGCATTTCATAACACAATGAGTAATAGAGGTTGCATTTCATAATTTAAAAGGGTTCGGGTCAGTGTGGGCTTGTTTAGGGTTCTCCTGAAGGTAACCACATTGTGTCCAGCTGTAGATCCAGAGCAGCATCCAAGATGTAAAGACACACAATTGTCCAGGAACAGTCCAAATACCAGAGGCTGCTCTGTGTCTGTCAAAGTGAAACTTAACAAGTGAGCTGTTCACATGGTTTTGTATTTTGTGTCACAGGGGCATATTTTATTATTAAGCAGCTTTTGAAAATTGGAACGCATTACCAATTTTATCCTTAAAAAGAAAACAGAGATCATAAATACTGCCTGATAATAAATATGTATATTCCATAACTAAATGGTTATACTCCTAGTATGTATTGGATATTATTCAGAGTAAACAAAAATATTGTATGGCTCTCACGGAAATAAATGTTAATATATGTGACTGTTTTGGCTCTTTTAGCTAAAAAGGTTCCCGACCCCTGGATTAAGGAAATAATTATTAGGCTATTTTGTTTTGTATGTTCAGCACAAAATCTGATTGATAAACGTCCTGACATGAGGAGCACTTAAACAAGTAAAGTGCTTTATTTGTCATTATACAATTGTTTTTAAATTTTTTAAATTTGTTTATTTGGTTGGGACAGTGCATGTTAATGAACACACATGAGACACATGCATGTAAACACACTACTCCGGATTGTAGCTTAATTTGCGATGCCATAAAAGCATTGCCACGTGATTGAGACACGTTTGTTTCCATATAAAAACAACACAATGCCATCGTGTTGCGTTGTTGATTGCATAAAGGACCAACAACCCAGGACTTAATTGGTCGCAGGTGCATCCTTTTCAGAAGAATAGACGTGTTAGTCGTTAATAATCATTAGCCGACCTGACCATTGTCAGAGCACTCCTGGCCCCCGTCTGTGCAGCACATTTTCAGTCCCTCCTTCATGACCATGTTTAACGATCAAAGTGGAAAAACCAGCCTCAGCTCAATGAAACCCACTGTCGTCACCGGAGCGGGCCCCTAACTTTCAATGCTCAACCTCCCAGCAGCACCCAGGGGCCCTTCCTGGTCCACACCTCCTCTGACAGCTCCTAATAATGCCAAGCTGTTATAGGTCAAGAGTGGACAATATCACATCAGCTGCCAATAGTTACAAAGTTGACAAACCTGAGACACGTGACGCTCACACTGGCTGCAGAAACCATATGCTCCATGTCAGTCATTCATGTTAGATATCAGTTGTTTACAGTACAATGAACCGCTGTCAAGGCTAGAAAGTAGTTCCGGTGACAAAGTACTCAGAAAGCTTGTCACCGGAGGAGCGGCCACGTATTTACGGAAACTTACTTTAAGTACAGGCCAACGATTGCAGGACCCACCCAAAATATGTATTATATTAATATAAATACTGGAAGTCATGTAGGACCCGCACCACTAGTATGCAAGATAAACAGTTCAAAAATAAAACCGCTAAACCATTTTGTTTTTGGCATGCACCAACAGTAAACGGGAATATGGCCCATATTATCATAATAATAATAGTGGCCTACACTTATTATACTTACGTATTGAGCTTTTTAAGCCTGATTACCAAGTTTCTCAAAACGCTAAATATATGAGCTCTCTGTACAGGGTGGTTTTCGATGAGGCCTAAAAAATTAATACACAATTATTTCACGTCCTGTCAAACACCATTTCTTTGTAAATAATAAATAATCTTTCCAGATATAAACTGAGCACCACAAATGTGTATATCCCATAGCTGTAAGTGTGGAAAACGACCGTATTTTACCCCCAGATTGAACTCTGTCACTAGCCTCGTGAGAACGCCCACCTGCAGCAGCCTGGGCGGCAGTTATCGCCAGGTTTGTGCGACAGCGGGAACAAACCCGGCTGTCAAGTGTCCTGTTTTGGCCTGGAAACTTTTATTTTATTTTTTTATTTACCCCTAGGGAAAATTTCCCTTATTTTCTATATCTTTTTTTGTATTTTGCTGTATTGTATTTTGTGTCTTTTATTCTGTGCAGCACTTTGGGCAGCGTTGGTTGTTGTAAATGTGCTATAGAAATAAATTTGACCTTGACCTTTGACCTATTTTCAGATCCAAAACTCGACATGTATAGTGTATCCTTGATCTCAACTTGGGACCATTTGGCTCAATTGATAGCAAGTCTCGTCTATTCTTTTGAAAAGGATGCAGCTGCGACCAATTAAGTCCTGGGTGTTTGGTCCTATTTGTGCGATCAACAACACAACAGGATGACATTGTTGTTTGTATACGAACACGTGTCAATGCTAGTACAATGCAGTATTGCAGTTGTTTTGCGCCCAGTCTGTCCACATACACTACCGCTCAAATGTTTGGGGTCACTTTTTGATGGATGTTTTTTTCTTTATTTTAAGACTATTTACATTGCAGATTCTCACTGAAGGCATTCAATATGAACACATATGGAAGTATCTTTTAAACAAAAAAGATGAAATTTAAATTTTGCTTTGAGTACTGCTTTTCACTAGCCTGGCTAGCGCCAGACTAAATATCACAAGTGAATATTTAGTCTGGGAAACAAGCGTTCATTTTCTTGTACGGGAGGTGTGGTTTACGATTGTCCTTAGCCGTTTATTGGCCGCTACGAATGTCTATCTGTCTGCGCGTGACCACAGCTAATCGTGTCGAGTCCCGATGACGTATGTTGAGCGACAGAAAGTCGACAAGGAGTGAAAAAGCGTAGAAGAAGATGAAATCCTGTCGGAAGCAAGGCTAAAACATCTTTCTTCGTAATAACATATTGTAAAGCCAAACGCTGTTCTTCTTTTAATATAAATTTTCGATTTAAGGTGTTTAGAACACAATCT
>OMNZ01107865.1:0-12119 GCA_900303255.1 Lesueurigobius sanzi
TTAAGGAGAGGATGAACGGGGCCATCTATTGTGAGATTTTGCCCAAAAACCTCCTTCCGTCAGTCAGAGCATTGAAGATGGGTCGTGGCTGGGTCTTCCAACATGACAATGACCCGAAGCACACAGCCAGGATAACCAAGGAGTGGCTCCATAAGAAGCATATCAAGGTTCTGGAGTGGCCTAGCCAGTCTCCAGACCTAAATCCAATAGAAAATCTTTGGGGGGAGCTGAAACGCCATGTTGCTCAGTGACTGCCCCGAAACCTGACAGATCTGTATGGAGGAATGGGCCAAAATCCCTGCTGCAGTGTACCAAATATTAACACTGATTTTCTCATGTGTGCAAATACTTATGAACCCCAGTAACATACAAATAATTCATTAAAAAATCATACAATGTGATTTCCGGATTTTTCTTTTTAGATTGTCTCTAACAGTGGAAATGCATCTATGATGAACATTTCAGACTCATTTCTAAGTGGGAGAACTTGCAAAATTGCAGGGTGTGCAAATACTTGTGGGACTCACTGTATTTAGCTTTGGAGCCATGATGATGTAATAAATACACTTACAGTGCAAATGTCATGAGAAAACTTTTATAGTGAAGATATTTCAGTTTGTGTAACATTTATTTAAGATTGTCTACTATCTCGTGTCACCTCCCAGGCTTCGTACAATATACTAAAGGACCAAACAAAATCATTCCACTACAAGGGCAGAAAATATATTTTAATATTAGGCATCCATAACATTATACAAGATTGAATTTTATGGTGATTATTTCGGAAACGACAAAAGACACAAACTTTACACACAAACATAAACTATTGGGTAAATCAACTACAAACAAGCCAAGTCTGAAGCAAATCTGAGACGGTCGAGCAGAATGGATTTGTTGATTTCACATGGAATGACCTTTGACTAAAACTCTGCTCGAGACCAACTCCAGCTGAAACTTGGTAACAGACTGAGGACTGAAGGTAGAACTCAGTATTTATAGTCATTGGTTTATTTTTAGACAAACTCATTTATGTTCTCAGCCTCCTTCCAATTTGTGACATTGCAACTGTTTTATAGATCTACTACATCAGGTTTAGACCCGGTTCAGTTTCATAGAACACGGTCTCTGTATGAAGGTTCTGATGAGCTTTCAAATTACTCTTTTTGGTAAAAGACCTGTCACACTGCCCACACTGGAACCTTTTATTCTCATGGGAGATTTGCTTGTGTTGTCGGAGAGTAGATATCCTTTTGAATGTTTTCCCACACTGGCCACAGATGTGACTTCGATCTGTGGAGTGGGAGGCTTCATGTCTTTCTAAAGCACTCAGTGTGGGACATGCTCTGCCACATGCTTCACAGCAGTAAACGTCCTGTCCGATGTGCATCCGTTTGTGTTGTTCTAAACTCTGTTTACTGGAGAGGTGTTTTCCACATTCATCACACGGGAAGTTCCTTTCACTGTGAGTGAGTATATGTTGTTTTAAATTACTTCGATGAAGAAAGGCTTTCCCACACTGGTCACAGTGATGATTCTTTTCTCCTGTGTGAATAAGTTGATGAGTTCGTAAATTTGATATTTGTCCAAAACTCCTCCCACACTCGTCACAGCTGAAGTCTCGTTTTCCCGTGTGAATGACTGAGTGTTGTTTTAGTGTTGCTTTATCTTTAAATGATGACCCACAGCGGTCACATGTAAAGGGCCTCTCTCCAGTGTGGACTCTCATGTGGACAGTGAGCTTTACTTTTGTGGTACACTTCTTGTCACACAGGGGGCAGCAGAGGAGATCTTCCCCACTGTGGAGTCTCCGGTGCAGAGTTAGTGTTTGTTTGTGTCTGAATGACTTCCCACACTGCTCACAGTGGTGCTGTTTAGCTTCAGCTTCAGGCTTTTCCTGTAAAACAAACAACAGTTTGAGTCAATATTTCTGAAGCGGCAGATTTAAAAATGATCTGTCATTTAAAACAATTCACACAAACAAAAATCAATGTCTTTTTGTAAATCACAAAATATCTATTAAGCAAATAGCAATTCAGAGTCAGATGATCGCAAAGCAAAGTTCAAACACAGCACTCAGCCCAGCAGTGTGCATGTTGTCAACAATGGGGGTCTGGGGGGGCTCCACAGAGAATTTTTAATATTTTAGACTATTTCCTGAATTCTGGTGTTTTTCAGCATTGTTGATTATTAAAATATGAGTAATTATATGTCATTAATAAAACACTAAATGAAATAATATGGTAAACCAGCCATTAGCAAGCTTGACAGTGTAGGGACCCCACTCCTACATCCAAAGATCTCCCAGAGACCTCAATGATTACAATTTACTCTATTTAAAAGAAAATGTAATGGTTTTCCACATATATTTACATATACAATACAAGGAAAAATTGAGGGTAAATATAATCTTTTTTTGCTCAATAGACAATATCCACAATCCACCAAAGAGGTTATCAATTAGGGCACAACATTTATATGAATCAATTCATGTAATCAGACTTTTTGGGCCCCCGATCATCCAAAGGGCACGTGAAACCCCGTGAACTGGTGGGTGTAAGCGAGCTCCGCCAGCTCTGCACAGTACGGTGCACCTGTAGGCAAATGGACTCAATGTGAACGGAGAATGTGGACAGGATCAGGACCGGAACCGGAGAGTGGCAGTGTGAGCCAGGGTTAAGGCTTAAAACCTTCAAACCATGCCTTACGCTCCACGGTGAGCTACCTACACTAAGTGGTTTGTTTGGTAGCCGAAACGTCTTTACTAGATTGACCCACACTTGCGCAGAAGCAATGTGCGCTCTTATTTGTGAATGGAAACATGGCGGCCATGTTGGAGTCACTTCCTGGTAAAGTGTGACGCACAACTCGACAAAATGTCATCAAATAAACATTGTAAAGACTGAACATTTTCTTAAGAAAAAGTTCTTAAGTACAATTTAGGAGAAACTTAAGAAAAACTTAAGTTTGATTCACGGAGCGTTCTTAAGAAAACAAAACTGTTCTTAAAGACAGATGATTTTTCTGTGCGCAAGAGTCCTCCTCTGTTCTTAGGTTTATTCTTCCAGAAGAGCTCTTTCAGCTAAGAACAAATTTTGTGATTTTGCCCAAAATGTTCTTAAGTAGGCCGAAAGAACAAATTTGTGCGCAAGTTTGTTTCGTGAATGAATGATTGTTTCCAACTGCAGCATCTGGCCTTAATAAATCTCACCATGTTTCTATCGTCCTCTTCGTCCCCAAAACAAACTGCAACAGAACAGAAAGGGTTAAATATGACTTACTCATTAAAAGGCCAAACTAAATGAACAGTTGAGAAAGAGCTCTCCTCGGACTCTGCAGGCGCCTTCAGTGCCTTTACATCAGACACTACAGAGGATGTTATTGTACAGTTACAATGCATAAAGTGGTATTTGTTTTCATGACGTCACAAATAAAAAAACAACAACACTGCTACAAAGAGAAAATAGCAAAGCATGAGGTTCTGTCAAATAGAGAAGAGGGAAAGTAATAGGCAACAAATAATTAAATAAAAGGAACAATATTGTAAACGTAAGCAGAGTATGTACCTAGCAAAGTTTTAATTTAACAAGTTTAACGAGTTAAATCCCAATTACGGTTTGGAGACTGAAAACAGTAATGATAAAGAGCAGTATCAGGCATAAATGATGTCTCTTTGGAGATTAGGGCTCTCATTCTGACATACGTGTCTTAAACTTTGACATTGCAAACATCTGTGTATTTTGCTAATTTTTCCCTTTCTTTGTACGTTAATTTTCGCCCAAATACGATAATTTCGGGCTGTCTGTTCTAATCATGGATGCTAAAGATTTGTTAGCCTGGTCAGACCCACTTTATTTCTGTCGAATAGACAGGAAGTAGAGCCAGGCTAACGATTCGTTAGCATTTTAGGGAAAACACTTGCTAATGTGGCCATTTCTATCTGCTTTAAGATGTGGCTGTATTTGTGCAGTACCTTGTAGTTGTAGTAATCCCCGCTGTCTCTCTCACACAGTAGATGACTGTGGATCTTCTTCTGTTGGTGTTTAACGGCGGATCCATGCGGACTGTTAGCGCACTACCGCCCCCCTCCGGACATATGTAAATAATACTTCTTCTGTTACAGGGGCCCCCAACTAAAACTGCTCGAAGAGTTCTCCAAACTTTCCCTGATTCTCCGTTCGGGTCCGACTCCAGACATTTGTATAATTGAAATTAGCAGTGTTAAATATTAGCACTTATTTAAAATGCAGAGCTGTCCAATAAAACTTTAGATTTAGTTATGTTCTCTTATTTTGTTAATTTGATTGTTTATTCATTTCTATTGGACACAGACCTCTCATTCTTACCTCCACGTGTTGCTACATGATCCTGTCTTTGTTCTTCTAGCTCAGTGGTCTCAAACATGTGGGGGCCATTTGCGGCCCACCTAATGAACTTTTGTGGCCCCCTTCTTAACATCAGTATAGTGCTAGAGCGGCCTGCAGTGGCAGATACACGCAGCTTACATCAAATACAGAAGTTCTGTTCTGTCATGTCGCAGATTGGCAGCCTCTCTTCTGTCAGTCTACCCCAGGGCTGCTGTGGCTTCAATAGTGACTTACCACTTTAGAGAATGTGAATGAAAAATCTGCAATGAGCACCACCTTTGAGTGTCTGGAAAAGCACAACTTAAAAGCAATGAATTATTATTACATTGAATAGATTTATTGTTACATTTGATTATTTGCACATTTCTACATGTATGCATTTATTCAAAATAAAGTCATTTAGTCATCCAATGTTAATTAGTTATCAGCTTCATATCATTGAAATTCAATGTCCAACTAACAAGTGCTTTCCTGGAATATTCTGTACAATATTAAGGTTTTAATAACACAACACTTTGTTTTATTTTACTATGACTTTGTAAACACTGAAATAAAACATTTATGCCATTTTAACTTTTAGAGTTGGTACAATTATTCATTCATTTTTATTAATATTTACATTAGTGTTTCACCAAGCTATGACACAAACAAAAATATTTGTACTAGTTTAAATGTTATGTAAAACACTGTTGTGAATTGTATTGATTTAAACAATAAATGAGAAAAGCTGAACTCATGAACAAAAACTTTAAAAACCATGTCAATTATTCACTTAATAAAATACACTACATTGGTAAATTTCAACAAATGGAGAAAGATTATGTGTTGGACCAAAGTATGTTTGAAATAATATGAACATATAAATGTTAAAGCAAGAGCGGTCATTGAAGCCCAGATTTACTCAGAGTTACTTCAGTTCACATACTTTACACACTGTAGTACTGCAGTGATCAGTTGGGTGCTCATGTGGGTGTTACAGACAGAGTGAACAGCTGTAAGGTTTCTCACCTGTGTGTTCTTTTATGGTATTTAAATTACATTTTTGTGCAAGTGCTTTCCCACAGGTGGAACAGCTGTAAGGTTTCTCGTGCGTGTGTCCTTTTATGACTATTTAAACGACTTGTTTGAGAAAGGACTTTCCCGCAGGTGGAACAGCTGTGGGGTTTATCTCCTGTGTCTTTGTAAATCATACATGTCCCTTAAGTCTTTGGACAAACAGAGCACTGGAGCTTCTTCCTCTCAGCTCCTCTGTCAGTTCCAGACATCTCTCCACTCTTCACAGTGACCCTTGTTTCAGGAGCAGACTTGTTTTGAGGGAGTAGTTTGGTGCTGTTGTTGTTGCCTCCATCAACCTCAGTCTCCAACAGATGAACAGCTGAATGGAGGTTCCCAGTCATCCTCACTGTCAGTGTCAGAGGAGTGCTCACTCTGTCCCTCAGTCTCTGCGTGAAGATGTGCTTCTGGCCTGATGTCCTCTCCCTGTGTTTCCTTCCTGAGAATGAATACAAACATTTAAAATTCTCATCTCAGCATTTATTAGTTTATTTCACTGCTTTTCTACATAGATAATGTACTCAAAGTGCTAGGAAAGGTGGGTGAAGTGCGACAGTGAGCACATGCGGGAGCTGGTATTCGAACTGCCGACCTGCACCACTGTCGCTAGTGAGATGTCAGACATGTTTGAAAATCTTAAGCCAATTTACATGGTTCAAAAAGAGCGATCAGGGGGTTCTCCCAGGAAATTTTGAATTACACAGATGTAATTTAGTGCAATCTGGTTTATTTTAGATGCAGATATTCTATTTGAATCAGTCTTATGACACATTGACACAAATAAACAAAATTAGAACACAGGCTACATTATTATTACTTTATTCTTAAACAACATTCGCAATTTTAAAGCTGGTATTAATTTAAATGTATCGGTCTCCCATCCAACTACTGACCAGGCCCTGCCCTGCTTACAGTGCTTAATTTGTAAATCCAGATTTTCAGGAACACTTGTGTACTGGGTGGATTTTATGGGGGAACAGCCCAAAATAATTGCATATTTAAAAGTTGTTGGAGTATTTTATTTCCCGGATCTAATAAAGCTCAAAATTCCGATTTCCCGGAATGCGTTCCCCCAAAAGCCGGATCAAATTAAGCACTGCCTGCTTAGCTTCTGAAATTTATAGGATCTGGCAGAGCAAAGGCAGTATGGCCATAAGACAGTGTCAGTGCCCTCTACTGGACAGGTGTGGAATTGCTTCCTTAAAAAAACAATGTTGGCTGTACCCTAGTAGCTGAATTGAGCGTTGTAATTATTTCTTCAAAATGTCATAACTCTTGATAGGAATGGGCTAGAGACTTACTTCTTTTTTTGACATGTTTTTTTGGCTCACCAAGCCGCGGGCCGGATGAAATCCTCTGGTGGGCTGCATCTGGCCCGCGGGCTGAGGTTTGCCCAGGTCTGATCTACAGTATCAGTAGGATTCAAAATAAAGAAAAAACACAAGATAAAAAAGTGTAAAAATTGTGAAGCACTTTGAATTGCCTTGTGTATGAATTGTGCTCTACAAATAAATTTGCCTTGCCTTGCCTTAAATAGGGTTAAATTAGGGTCTGGCTCATGGAATTATATATGGAAGGTATTCACCTTACTCAGCTTACTTACACAAATTTAATTCAGTGGATAAACTCTCAACTAACTATTGAAAAATCTTAAATTATTAATAATATTTCAAAGAACAAAATAACAGAAGTGGATTATACTATATTGTGAACAATAAATGAACAATAATAAACAATAAATTATTCATTAAAATATTTGTTTGTAATATTTTTCATTGAACTCACTGTCATTTACACACTACTGTTCCAGGTACAGGACGTTCCTCACAATAACATCTCTGTAACTAACTAACCATTGTCCCACTCAAGGCCCATAGCTGCATGAATGAGCACAGACCATTCAGAACCTATAATACAAACCAGAAAATGAGCCCCCAGCTTCAGTGAGCTCACATTCCTCTGCTCTCCGACTGTATCTGGGAGTGCACTGTGCGGCTCCAGAGTAAATGTCATCTTTATTGATCTCCGTCAAATCGATGCTTCACTTTCCTCTGAGGCTCGTGCTGCTCGGCTCACGCTCAGACCAAAAGGGCTCACCATCATGTGGTTAACGACAGGACAGAACTGAAAATATGCCAGACCCACACTGCCAAAATACTACACACTGCACACACTGAATATCTAGATCTGTTTAAATGACTCAAATTCAGCATATCAATCTAAAGTTGTTTTGTTTCTCGATGGGTTAAAATGACTGGAATAAAAAATGTTTAATCCAGACTAAATAAAGAATCAGTCAATGGAATAAGATGTTTTCTTCTATTGAAAGTAAAGTCCAGTGAGATATTTGATCAAAAGGAAAAAAAAACTTATTCCGTTGGCAACCTATTTTACTTACCTGCTCAAATCAGGATTAATTATTTTATTTCAAGAAAATGTAACTTATTGTAGAAAGATAGATTCAAAGAAGAGTTGTATAGAGAGTTTTCCAATGCATTTCTACCATTACCAGAGCCCTGCACAAGAATGTTGTACTTATTATTTGATGGTGACTGGATTCACAAACCTGCCGTATTATTCTTATGGCTGAATGTCCTTCCTACTGACCAAAGCCACGCACATGTTTTTGAATATTATCTCCACTTTTGGACACCTTTATGCGAAAATAATTAGACCTGAGTTCATATGTGCTGCCAGAGAAGACATTGGCCTTTGTTGCATTTTTTGTTTCATGTGGATCGGCCCAGGAATTACAGAGAAATTAGCGATAATCTAAGACTAGAAATCTGCATTTCCTCTCCTTGTCTCCTTCCTTCCTTGCAGGCTGCATACTAATACTTTTACTTCTTCCCGTGAGTGTCTCCAAATCCCACATTATATTTGCTGGGCTCACCGTGACTCAGAGACTTTTTTCTCTTTTCCACCTCACCATTTCTACACCCCTCCATCCCCTCGGCACCTTTACTCTCCAACACAGCGGCCTCTTTTGGTACAAAACCCTTAGAGCAACTGATCCTGGAGTGCCATACTTGATTGACAGCACTAAACTGAATTCTGACCTAGAAAAAACTTTCTGTGTCAAAGAGGCCATATTTGTTAAAAAAAAGAAAAAGAAAATCCAGCTGTGAATCGCAATGTATGACAACTTACTGAGACAGAAACCGAGACAGAAACCATCTCCACTGTCATGCTAATGACCCTAATGACCCTGGACTACTGGGCGGAGCAGTGCCATAGGGAAGTGTCAACAACCTTAGAACTTAGCCCAGGGTGAGACAATAGGGAGTTAACACGCCAGTTAACAAGTTCTTGGTGTAGCTTAGATGCTACACCAAGAGAGGAGGGACTTAGAGGTTACTCCGCCTTCTGGTTCACTCTTACGAGACCCACAGCGTGCTCACGTCTTTAGTAGCTGATGACGATCTTTGGACTAAGATCGAAATGTCCTACACTTCAACTACAGAGTACAGATGAAGAATTTTTGCTTACGATTAATAATGGATAGATAAGAGCCATGTTTATATTGTTGTTTGTTGATGTATTGGTTGCAACAATTTGTTCAGAGGAATTCTTCACTCCTAGTGTGTGACTACGATATTACTGCGCAGACGTAGAAGTGCTCCTAAGGTGTTATTACGCCTTACAATATAGTACCCTTTTTATCTGCTTAGAAAATCAACATGTTTAATTTTAATTTTAACTATACTTGGATCGTGTAACTACTCACGTAACCATATTTAACTGTAAATACGTGTAAGAGCTTATTGGTGGCTTCTAAATTCACCCCTCTTTGGCTCCATAGGAATATGCTGGGAGAGGTTAATGCTAACAACATAACTATTTTAAACTAAGAAGACAGTACGAATATTTTGAAAAGAAATACATTTATATATGTCAGAATGAACACTGTGTTCGACCATGAAGAGCCTGTTCTAAAGTCTCTTCCCTGAGCGAGTGCAGAGACCTGAGCACTGGACATTTGGCTTGTTTCCACCTGCCCTACTCTACACTACTGTACTCTACACTCTTCCTGCCTATGAAGTGTTTCCATCAGTCCACTTTACTGCTAATTGGTACTTTTTTAGTCTGGCCAGCCACTCCTGCTTTCTTTTAAGTCTTTGTAAAGAATAGAGACAAAAATGTCTTGATGTAATTGATGACAAACTCAGTTGGAGACCACACATCAGACACATACAAAAGAAAATAGCTAAGAATATTTCAGTCATAAACAAAACTAAAGAAAATCTGGATTGCAATTCGCTGTGGTTACTTTATTGTGCCCTGATACAACCATACCTCACGTACTGTGCTGAAGTTTGGGGCAATAACTTCAAAACTGCACTAAAACCACTAGTAACATTACAAAAAAGAGCAATACGAGTAATTCACAATGTAGGATATTGAACATACTAATTTACTGTTCTTGAAGTCTAAATTATTATAAATGAATGATCTTGTACAGTATAACACAATTCAAATAATGTACAGAGCAAGAGAAGCTGTTCAGACGTAAAGAAGGAGTGTATCTAAGGGGGACAGTGAGCTTTAAAGTTAAAACTATTAGAACAACTAAAAGGTTTTTGTGTGTCTGTGTGTGGTGTTAAACTGTGGAACGCTTTGGAGGATAAGCACAAGCAATGCAAAAGTATTCACAGATTTAAATCAATGTACAAACAATTCATATTTTCAAAGTATAGAGCAGAGGAAGAACAATAAGATCTAACATGGATTATTGTCATCGGAGAGTTTGTAGAGGTACTGTGTCTATTCTGTATGTGCATGTGTATCTAATTGATATACTGAATGAGTTGTATAGGAACCAAGCAGAATTTGTTAGTTTAGAAAGTGTATGAAAAATGGGGGTGGGGATAAATATGTGTTAGTTCATCCCTCTACCCTTCGAGCAAATTTATATTATGATTACGTATCCATTGTATTTGTGTTGAAAACATGATGCCTGATGTACATGTAAATGTAACTCGCATGGATGTTTTCTGTTGCCGAGTAGAGTAAAGCTGAATAAGGCAGGGTAAAGTAGGGTAGGGAAGGTGGAAACAAGCCAAAAGACTTGAAAGAAAACAGGAGTGGATGGTCAGGCTAAGGTGGTTCAAACCAGGCCAAGCAGGTACTAAAAAAGTACCAGTAAGCAGTAGAGTGGGCTGACGGAAACACTTCAAAGGCAGGTAGAGTAGAGTGGAGTAGAGTAGAGTACAGAAATGTAGAGTTGGGTAAGTGGAAAAAAGCCATCATATGCTGTAGCTGTATTCCCAGTGGTGGAAAGTAACAAAGTAAAAAGTATAAGTAAAAAGTACAAAATTACTTTACTTAAGTACATTTTATGATGAATACTTTTTACTTTTACTTTACTACATTTCAGAGCCTGTATCTGTACTTTCTACTCCACTACATTTTAAGATTGGGTTAAAAATAAAAGTATTTTATTTTCAAAGTGACCTCTCTGTGATGAACTGGTTTAGACCCAGTTTAGTCCTAGTTTAGTCCTGGTTTAGACATGGTTTAGACCTAGTTTAGTCCTGGTTTAGACCTGGTTTAGACCTAGTTTAGTCCTGGTTTAGACCCTGATTTAGGTTTAGACCTTGGTTAGTCCTGTTTCAGACCTGGTTTAGTCTGGTGGTTTAGTCCTGGTTTAGTCCTAGTTTAGTCCTGATTTAGATCAGGTTTAGACCTTGGTTAGTCCTAGTTTAGTCCTGTTTGTGTAGGTTCTCAGTCGTACAGGAGTTGTCCATCGTAGGCAAAAATTCTTCAGTCTTCTGTACTCTGTTGAAGTGTAGGACGTTTCGAGTTTAGTCCTGGTTTAGACCTATAGTCTTAGTTTAGTCCTGATTTAGATCAGGTGTAGTACTTGGTTAGTCCTGTTTTAAACCAGGTTTAGACCTGGTTTAGTCCTAGTTTAGTCCTTGTTTAGACCTGGTTTAGACCTGATTTGATACACATTGCACATTAATCGCTTAATAAATACTTAAAATAAATTTTACAGTGGATACTTTTATACTTTTACTTGAGTAGGAATTTAATCTGCTACTTTTACTTTTACTTTCTGTGTGCACTTTTACTTAAGTAAGAATACTGAGTACTTCTTCGACCTCTGTGTATTTCCTGGTTCTAGTCAGGACTCCGGCAGCAGCAGTGTGTTCAGTAATTTCTCTTAAAGCCTCCGCAGCTGGAATGGTGGAGCCAGCTTTAAAACCTGGTTGAGTGAACATTGTTAAGTAGAAAGAGCTCGCCTTTTGGGGCTGAGTTACACCAACGCTGCTTTAACAGGTTGTTTGTAATTACGGTCACACTCACATTATGTAAATGTGTGCTCACCTGCCTTTTTGGAAACGCAAATGTGCAAATGCAGCGCTGAGATATTCCAGTGTGAGCTGTTTGGTGTTTAAGTCGCTGTCAGCTGCTGTCGTCGGTGCTTCATGAGAGAGCGGCTCACAGCGCAGAGAAGGAACAGGCACAAAGAAGTCCAAACTTAAAACAATCTTTGACACTGAATGTATTTTATTTGGACTTACAACTTTTGTGATGATTAGTTTCATTTCATCTGGATAATTGGCCTTGTAATGTAGCTTACTCTATCTTTGGAATGGTCCAAAGTTATGCAAATGACATAAGAAACCCAGTGCTTAACCCCTTAAACCCCAGCGTGCCAAATTTGGGTTAATCAAAGTAAAAAATGACGAAAAAATA
>OMNZ01107866.1:0-10595 GCA_900303255.1 Lesueurigobius sanzi
TCAACACATCAAATACAACAATCTAAATTCAGAGTATAAAATTCGAAGTAAAAAAAAATTCAAATAGAAAAATTGGTAACAATATGGGCCAGTATGTCCTTAGTAATTAAGGGGTAATTACTAGTAATTATGGCAGTATGTCTTGAGTAATTATGGTGGTACTTTTAGGTACATACAGTGGTAATTACTAGGTAATTACAACTAATAAGTGACTAGTACTTACAGTTGTAATTACTAGTAATTATGGCAGTATGCCTTGAGTAATTACGGTGGTACTTTTAGGTACATACAGTAGTAATTACAACTAATAAGTGACTAGTACTTACAGTTGTAATTACTAGTAATTATGGCAGTATGCCTTGAGTAATTACGGTGGTACTTTTAGGTACATACAGTAGTAATTACTAGGTAATTACACTAATATGTGTCTAGTACTTACAGTAATAATTACTAGTAAATATGGGTGTACTTTTAGGTGTGTTGTGGTCCTTTAAGTTACTATGAAAGATATACTGACAAGTTTCTTTATTGATATTGAAAAAGTAGCACAGAAAGGACATTAGCAATACCAATATTACAATTTCAAAACTGGTGTCAAGCAACAAAACATTTTACCAATCCGGTACTAACACATAACAAAACCTGTATTTACTCAGTAAGTACAAAAAATTATTTCCGTAACTACCCGAGACAACAATGGTAAATACCCATTAAGTACCAGGTACTTACTTACAAGTCCTGGCCTGTATTATGACAAAGGACTCTTCCGTAATTACCAGGGACAACGTTGGTAATTACCCAGTAAGTACCAGGTACTTTCTATAAGTCTATAAGTTTCATAAAGTTCAGGGTTTTTGAATATCCTTCACGTCCTCCTCCATAGTGTTTGTTCGTGTCTTGGGTGACATTTGATACCTTTAGACTTTAATCCTTGTCCAGGATTAACTCAAAACAGCACAAATGAAGTGAAATGCTACTCCAGGTCTGTTTTTGATGAGGAAACGTTATAACATGGTTTCAAGCTCAAAAAAAGTAGATTTTGCATATGTCTCCTTTTATTCAACACATGAGTTCTTTCCATGCCAGTATCATTTAACACAAAGTTCATCCCTCAAACATTCATTGGAATGATCTAAAATACTGTACCATCTGATTTCAAAATTTTTATTAACAGGTAATTTGGAGAGTAAGTCAAGTATCAAGCGTGTTCTGGGCATCACTGCTGTCCTGGCTCTGGCATATTCCATCACACAGGTAACAACATGTTTGATAATGTTTTTATTTTACTTTTTAACTTGAATATTCTGCGGTGACTATTCAAAGTGTTGTTGCGCCTGCTCGTACATTGTTCCTCCCATTTCCCCTTGGCTCATTTCAGGCCTTAGGGGCTTTATTTCCAAACCTGACCCAAAGAAACTAGTCCATGCACTGGTACAAGTACCAACAGTTTGAGAACAACTGATACAGAAATATAATTGTATATTTTTTGTCTATAGGGCACTTTGGAGATCCTGTACCCGGACCGACACCTCTCCGCAGAAGACTTTAACATCTACGGACACGGAGGCAGGCACTTCTGGTTGGCCAGCTCCTGCTTCTTCTTCCTGGTCAGTAGCAAACACTAGAGATGACATAAGACATAAGATGTTCATGATTGTGTTTGTGTTTTAGGTGTACTCTTTAATAGTGATTCTTCCCAAAACACCAGTGAGAGAAAGAATACCTCTGCCATGTAAGTAACAACGCTGGTTTAGGTAAAGGTAAAAACAAAAAAGGTAAAAAGGTTCCTTGGTTTAGTTCTCATTCAGCCTTGGGTTAGTCTTGGTTTTCCCATCGCTTCGATCTATCATTTAACAGCCTTAAAGTGATGCTTCTGTCCACTTTTCAGCAGAGAAAAGAGTGAGAGCAGATTTTAGCATTAGCAAAGTGGCTAAAGTTTACATTTTACAGCAGTGACTCTTTGTCCAAGCCATTAAGGGCTTTAACTTGAGACTCATGGGCCAAAGTCGAAAGAATTACCAAACATTTATGGCAGATTATACTGTATATTGATTGCATTTACCATAAATATTATATCTGAAAATGCTAGCGAAACATAAGAGAGAACAAAATTAGACCTTTCATAATAATAACTTTAGAATCTGGTGAAATCAATTGGTTAAAGGGACTCTACGGAGTTTGATCATTTTCATACTCGTGACTGCCACCTCTGGCACCTTTTCATACCACTGTATATCGTATATCGATATTCAACCTAAATACATATCGGGATATGACTTTTGGTCCATATCGCCCAGCCCAAGTTAAACCCAAAGATGTCTGTATCTTGGCGAAAAATAGAAGAGGCAATCATTCATCCATATTATTTAAGTCATTTTGCAAATATCCCCAATAAAAATATTCAACAATTTGGACCAATATTATCACACACAACTGATATATGGAATAAAGTACAATATGAAACACTATGCTGAATCACCTATATTTCATAATCATGCTCTTTTAATGAATGGGAAACCGATTGCCTGCCCCCAATGGGAAATAAAAGGTATTCATACCCTAAAAGATATTATTAAGGAGCAAGGTCTCTGTGAGTTCCATAGTTTGCAAACCATGTATGATATTCCACACTCATTTTTTATTTTTTATTTACAACTACATAGCGCTTTGAAAGCTCAAGGTGTACACTGTCCTACAGAACCATCCTCTACACACCCTTCACGGACCAAAAGCTAAGTATAAAGGAATAACATCTACCCTTCATCAATCTTTCATTAAATCATCCCTAAAACCGCTCCCCCTTAGTGGAGTATGGGAAGTAGATCTGGGCCCTTCTAACCTCCACTGGCAGACAATATGTTTATATATATCAATTTGGCTTTCAGAAACCCAAACCATCAACTTATACATTATAAATTACTTCATAGAACTTACCCTTAACCCTAACAACACAAGACTGTACCAAATGAAACTGAGACATGACCCTTATTGTGATTTTTTTACAGATGAAACTATTGGCACATTCTATAATATGATGAGGCAATGCCCAACTGTCAATGCATTTTGGGCCGACATTTCAGCTAAAATGTCAAGGATCATGGAAAGCCCTAAACCTATGTCTCCATCGCTATTATTACTCAATGATACGTACCTCTTAAAACTTAAAACGCACCTTGTTAGCTGCTTGACAGCTGCCAAAAAATGAGTAGTATGTAGATGGAAAAACCACATGAACTCTCGAGAAGTGGCTCACAGAATACAAGGACATCGCACAACTTGACCTTTCAACTGTAAGAATGTACAGGTCTGGACCTCACATACAAGTTGCAATCTTTGGAGATCTAACTTTGCTATTACCATTACCTTCTTTTTTATACTATTATTGCTATTATTACAGATCTTTGTATTATTATCATTATGATTATTATCATGGATAATTGTATTTTTGTTGTTGCTGTTATATCTGATATGTATTTATTTTATTTTTTCCCCCCTCTAATTTAATCCAATTTAATTGTTTTTTTTTTGTTTTGTTCTTTGCCCCTCCTTCCTTCCTCTTCTATTTCTTCTCTCTTCCTCCTTTCTTCCCTCCTTTTACTTTCTTTCTTTCTTCTCTAAAAGAAAGGCAGGGTGTGGGAAAAAAAGGTGTACAAAAATCTGTAAATAAAATGCAAAGATGACAACTGTACACAATAAGAAAGAAATTATCACAAAAAAGAAACGGTGGTCCCAGCTCAGAACCTCAAACAGGTGCTACTAAATTAGAATCATGAGCAGAGTGTAGTTGGACTATTTAAAAGCAGAAAAACAGGTCTTTGAGGGTCAGAAATCTGGCTGCTAAGCAAAGGATCAAATACTTTTTTGACATAGTAATATACAAAAATATTGTTAATAAATCATACAATATGATTTCCGGATTTTTTTTTTTTAGATTCTGTCTCTCAGGGGAATTACACCAATGATGAAAATATTAGACCCCTCCATGATTTCTAAGTGGGAGAATTTGCAAAATCACAGGGGGATCAAATACTTATTGGCCTCACTGTACATACATGTTCTAAAATGTTATGTTCATATTTGTCTGTGTACATAAATATGCATTTGTCGTCGTTATAAACCTTGTCTTTTTGATTTTAATAATGGATATATGGTATAAATGCACCGTTTCTAACCCTCGTTTTTGCAAAAAACATGTAGCATACAACATTTTTTAACCATGAAGTCATTTGAGATAGATAAAGTAATGTGGACTACAGACTGACTGATAGGTCTTCTATCTTGGGAAAGAAAATTGAAGTGCCTCAGTAGTGGACTACGTGGTCAAATCCTGCATAGACTAGAGGGCCATTTTTGAGCTTTTCGAAGTAGGCCCCATCTTTGTGAAGTCATAACTCAAAGACCCTTTATCTGATGGACATCCTGCTTCTACTGCAGCAAGGTCATATCCTAATAAAGTAAAGTCTAGACTATGAAGATGATCCCTCAATACACTTCTGCTTCTACTGGAGCAAGGTTATATCCTAATGAAGTAAAGTCTAGAATATGAAGATGATCCCTCAATACACTTCTACAGTAGAGCCCCTGACATTTTGGGAAAAAAGTTCTGAAATTCAAAAATGGCCATTTTTAGCAGCCTATAAATCCAAAGGTTCACAATCCAGCACATTTTTGATGATTGTTCCTGGAAATGTTTCCAGTCGACATGGCACAGACCAAATTTTATCCCTCTACTTGTTTCCATGGCTGAGCTACAGCTCTGTAAAGTTGGACACAAACACAAAAGTCACCCACGAGCAGAAAAGGTGGTTACAACACCCTGATTTGAAAATTGTTTTTAAAGAAAAGGAGTTAGAGCAAATAACTTTGCATGTGTTCATTACAGAGGGACACCTGGGTAGATTCTGAGAATTTTGGTGATTTGGGATGGAATGACCCTAATGCTAAAAGACACACAACAAAACAAAACACAAGGAGCTTCCTAAGGGGGGCGCAACAGAAAATAATTGCCCTAAGGTTTTGATGATAGTGGGATGACTTATAAAAGAATAAAATAAATAAATATTAAAAAAAAAACATCAAACTTGTCCAGTTGATGACCGTAATATTGTGTGACAGTCATGTGTCCTAAAGTTATGAACCAAATGCCTTGTGACAAGTATTGAAGTGTTAAGATTGAAAACAAAATGTACGTTTGCAAGATAAAAATAAAAAGATAAAAAAAACACTTAGCTTCCCATCAATAGAGGTCTGGGCTATCGTAAATATCTTTGCAGCTGGCACTGCACAGCTGACAAACACTTAAGAAGTATTGAAAGTTTTATTGTGGCAAAGGTGTATCACGATATATTTACCCAGCCTTAAGCAATGGTTTTTAAAAAGTGTGTTTTTATTTTGGTTTGCCGTGATATCAAAGTTGGTGTTGACTTCGTAGTATCGAAATCAAGTTTGAAATGTTAGTTTGGTGACAACATTAACCCTGAGCTCTTCATTCCAAATAAAATGTGTTTGTTTTCAGCCAAGAGGAGCTTCTACCTGTACGCAGCCATCCTGTCCTTCCTGAACTTTGTGCAGGGGGTGGGCAGTGCGCTGCTGTGTGCTGAGGTCATCGAGGGGCTGTGGTTAGACACTTTACATGTTCTTAAAATGACACAGTTCTCATTTATTTGTGCACTAACTGAATGTCTGCTCTGCACAGCTGTGTGGACGTCACCACGTTCCTGTACTTCTCTGCCTTCGCTCCTCTCATTTATGTCACATTCCTTAAAGGATTTTTTGGGTGAGTGCCCTGCAATTTGGTGCTTTGGTGTTGAGAATTGAGATCAGAATCCTAACCAACCCTAACCCTAACCAACCCTAACTAACCCTAACCAACCCTAACCCTAACCCTAACCAACCCTAACCCTAACCAACCCTAACCCTAACCCTAACCAACCCTAACCCTAACCAACCCTAACCCTAACCAACCCTAACCCTAACCAACCCTAACCCTAACCAACCCTAACCGCTGCCAGCGCAGGGGAAAGACAGAGCAGACTACTCAGCCCCTCGAGTCATAACAAAATTCTAAAATAAAATCCAACACGCAAATGTGACGTCCATAAGGACGTCAGTGCAGACCCTAACCCTTATGGCAACGCAGTGAAAACATAGAATACACACGTTTACAAATAACTAACAACAGCAGTGAGCCATCAACAGCTAGTTACTACACAAAAGCCAAGATGGCAGCGGGAGTGTGTGTAGTAATGGTTTACCTTCTTTATTAATTCTGAAGTTTAGAAATAAAGGGAGCGGGGATTTGGAACAAAAGCTAAACACACGTGAGGCTGGAGCGCGCAGCCCACAGACTTGGGCGCTCGCCGGTGGTCTTGAGAGCGCGCCCCCCCGGTGGTCTTGAGAGCGCGCCCCGGTGGTCTTGAGAGCGCGCCCCCCGGTGGTCTTGAGAGCGCGCCCCGGTGGTCTTGAGAGCGCGCCCCGGTGGTCTTGAGAGCGCGCCCCGGTGGTCTTGAGAGCGCGCCCCGGTGGTCTTGAGAGCGCGCCCCCCCGGTGGTCTTGAGAGCGCGCCCCCCCGGTGGTCTTGAGAGCGCGCCCCCGGTGGTCTTGAGAGCGCGCCCCGGTGGTCTTGAGAGCGCGCCCCGGTGGTCTTGAGAGCGCGCCCCGGTGGTCTTGAGAGCGCGCCCCCGGTGGTCTTGAGAGCGCGCCCCGGTGGTCTTGAGAGCGCCCCCCCCGGTGGTCTTGAGAGCGCGCCCCGGTGGTCTTGAGAGCGCGCCCCCGGTGGTCTTGAGAGCGCGCCCCCGGTGGTCTTGAGAGCGCGCCCCCCCGGTGGTCTTGAGAGCGCGCCCCGGTGGTCTTGAGAGCGCGCCCCCGGTGGTCTTGAGAGCGCGCCCCGGTGGTCTTGAGAGCGCGCCCCCGGTGGTCTTGAGAGCGCGCCCCGGTGGTCTTGAGAGATTAAAAAAAATGTGATTTTCTGGATTTTTTTTCTCATTTTGTCTCTCATAGTTGAGGTCTACCTATGATGACATTTACAGGCCTCTCATCTTTTTAAGTAGGAGAACTTGCACAATTGTGGCTGACTAAATATTTATTTCCCCACTGTACATATACAGTATATATTCTATTAATAGCAAACATACAAACTCTGGTAGAGAGTACGTGTTTATTAGACGCTGGATGCCGTGGATGTTTGTGAATGCCCAGCGCAGATAAGTAGCGTCAGGTGCGAGTGTCAAGCCGGACCATAATAAATAGCCAACTTCCGGTTTTCTCCACAAACAAATCAAACAATGTGACAATGCCCTAAGTTTGTTTTTTATCATCTGTTTTTGGTCTTTTCAATTCATGTTAAAAATCGAAAAACGGATTGTTTTCTCATTATTCAATTACAGTTTCTAAAATGAAAAAACTAATATTGAACAATTTTTTAGCTTTTTAATTCCGTAACGTGCAAACGAAAAACAAATTATACTTGGTACACGGACCCTTTGACCCATTCAAAATATCATATTTTCAATATTCCTGGTCAATGATCACTTACTGCGTACTTCACTGATGGAGACGACCGTGTTCATTAAGGTCGGACAGTTTCCCTTGAAGCTTAAGAGTAACTTGCAGCAACAAAATCAAATACAAATAAAAAACTTCTTCTTCTTACAGCACTATGTTAAATATCCTGTCTTCTCCCCAGCTCAGAGCCGAAGATACTGTTCTCCTACAAGTCCCAGGTGGATGAACCAGAGGAGAGCGATGTCCACCTGCCTCCCACTTTACCCTCACACTTCCACCGGAGAGAGGTTCTAGACCAGGGCCTGTACTACTCCTCCACCCAGATCGATGCCTCCAACCTGGGCAGTGCTCAGGTGGTGGGGGCCTACCTGGACGACGTGGCCTCCGGACCATACGGCAACAGTGTGGAGGATCGATGGAGACCCATCAACGCCTGAGGATCGATGGAGACCCATCAACGCCTGAGATACAACAGGGGATCTTTCATTTTATGAAGAACACTACACTTTGCCATTTTGTTTTGCTGCATTTGGAAGATTAATCCAGTTTGAGATTTGGAGATGGGTCTCTGGCTTAGACCATCTGTACAATGGACAGAGGGGGCGTGGCTATCCCCAATAGCGTTCAGCATGGGCTAATGGGAAGCTCGCTCATGCTAGCTGCTGAGCCGTGATTTTGGAGCCACTTCCATATTAAATATATTCCGGAAATAAGAGTAATATACTAATGTACTGCGTGCTAAGCTAAACCGAGGGAGGTAAGAATGACAAGGCTGAGATTCCATTTCTGGTGCCTGCCCTGCAATTCCTAGGCTTCAGGCAGCTAATAGTGATGCTACGTCCATGTTTTTGCGCGGCCTGTGGTCCCAGAAACTGACCGGTTTAACCCCTGAGGCACCGGTTTAACCCCTGCCGGTTTAACCCCTGAGGCGCCGGTTTAACCCCTGCTGGTTTAACCCCTGAGGCACTGGTTTAACCCCTGAGGCACTGGTTTAACCCCTGAGGCGCCGGTTTAACCCCTGCTGGTTTAACCCCTGAGGCGCTGGTTTAACCCCTGAGGCACTGGTTTAACCCCTGAGGCACTGGTTTAACCCCTGAGGCCTGGTTTAACCCCTGAGGCGCTGCTACTGACTGGTTTAACCCCTGAGGCACTGGTTTAACCCCTGAGGCGCTGCTGCTGACTGGTTTAACCCCTGAGGCACTGCTGGAAGGATGGGTCATGGGACTTTAGATGTAAAAAAAATGGTGGAACTGTTCAAACATCAGAGAAAGAGACATTTTGTGATAAGGACCAGTAATTGTATTTTTATTTATAATGCATTGAAACTCTCTCACGCTGCTCAGAACGAGTGAAAAGGACCAATAAGCTAAAATATTTGTCATAACGTCTGGTAAATATTTTTGGAAACTAAAATTACATTAACATCCAATTTAATTAAATTTAAAAGAAGTTAATGAGACTAAAACTATGATCTCCAGATATTTTCACTGAAAAAGTGAAAAGCACAGAGTAACTCTATTTGAGGTAAATTCACTGCTAAAGGGACAGTGCTTTGTTCATATGGGAGAAAGCACATGAAATGATTAAGTATTTAAATACAATAATAGAAATATAAAGTTGACACAATTCATTTTAGATTTAGACGACTAAATCTGTGCTGTTAACCAAAATTAGACTTAAACTGAAAGTAATTATTTCACTAAATCTTGACTTAAAACTAAATTACATTCTGGTTAAAAAACTAAGAGTAAATTAAAGGTGCGTTGTGGAACATTTTTTGCAATAAAACAACAACAACAACTTGATATTATTGCATATTTGACCTCTTGGTGACCCAGTGGCTGTATTATGTGGGTGATTAGCATCGTCATTGTAGCGCATGCTCAAATGGAGCTCGCTGTTCGGCACGACTACGGCAACATAACAGGGACAAGCTGTATCTAATACGCTATCGATCATTTTATACTTTATAAGTACATTTTAACAGTGGAAAATCTGTCTAAAGTTCATGGAAACAATTTTCTGGTGCAAATTCTCAGTCATCCAGGTAGTAGTTCAAAAACAAAAAAGCAACTGGACTCACGTTTTAGAATCCGGTTTCCCCCATCAACCCACAAACATGCAGGTTAAGTTACATCCTCCTGCCTGGTGTTTCTGACCACAAGCCTGGCTCCACATCTGGAGATGGGCCCCCGGGCGCCGTAAACACCACTGCCCACTATTGTCCCAGCGGCATCGAAGGATGGGTCAAATGCACAGAAGAATTTCCCTACTGGGATCAATAAAGTATACCTTACCTAGACGTGGTGGGCGTGGATCAATAAAGTATACCTTACCTAGACGTGGTGGGCGTGGATCAATAAAGTATACCTTACCTAGACGCAAACACAAAGTGAATTATTTTCAGTTCAGTTGAGCTCACATGGTTCTCTCTATAAAATAAACTTTGTTTCAAATGTGATTTACCTTTCACATTATTCAACTTAAAGTGCCAGGGCTGATGAGGATTTTGCCTGAATCGCCTCCTACAGCCAAGAGTGGGAATCACATGGTCAAAATAAACTTCAGCTCATGCTCATGAGACAGAACAGAGCAGAACTCATCCAATAATCCAATATTGGATTTATAAAGCCAATATTGGATTACAGTGGTCCCTCGTTTATCGCGGGGGTTTCGTTCTAAAATAATCTGCAATAAGTGAATTCCGCGAAGTAGTCAGCTTTTTTTTTTACAGTTATTATATACGTTTTAAGGCTCTAAAACGAGTATTTCACAGTCCTGAACTAGGCCTACTGCCTCTCTCCTCTCCCTGGGCTCAGTGCGGCTGTCATGTAGGGTCTACCACTGCCACTTGCCCCGTGATAAGCCCCATGGTAGGACCCGCAGAGTGCGCAGCGCGTAGGAGGTGAAATAAAGAGGTGGTCTGTCCACTGCCCTGAGCCCTCAGCTCCAGGCAGTGGGCGGGGCCTGTCCGCTCAGCTCCAGGGAGTGGGCGGGGCCTGTCCGCTCAGCTCCAGGCAGTGGGCGGGGCCTGTCCGCTCAGCTCCAGGCAGTGGGCGGGGCAGACAGACCTGTGCGCACTGAGAAGGAAT
>OMNZ01107872.1:0-11135 GCA_900303255.1 Lesueurigobius sanzi
TGACGACACTCATGAGTACACTTTGTCTAAGAGCACAGCGGGCCGCGGGGCTTATAAAAAATAAGAAAATATGGACTATAACTTGCATCGTGGCTTTGGTACGATGCAAATCGTGAGATTTTAGCATCGTTACACCCCGACTGAATGCCCATGCTGCTCGAGGTTATTTCAAACTGCTCAACAGCCTGGAGACCAAGAACGAAATCTTCACAGGGATTTGGGGACCAATCACAGAACGGGGAGGGACGGCAAGACGATGATGCGTACTATGAAGCATCATAGTCCCGCCCACCAGCTCGTCTGTACACGCACGCGCCTCGGTGCCAGAAGTAATAATCCCATTCAAAAATTGCATAGACTTTTCGAAAAAAATAAATAATATCAAATGTTTCAAAACGGGCAGCGGCAGAGCTCAGCAGTTTCATCGAGTGGGGTTTCATCGATGCGTTTGAAACAGATACGCATGGAGCTTTCTGTCCGTAGCTTGCATGAATCTGTCCCACTCGTCTGTCACTTGCTCTTTTTGCCTGTGTGGCAACTCCAGCAGACTCTGATGAGCCTTTCACGGTGGCTACACTGCGAGCGCAGTAATCCACTGTGATAATACTGTATATATATTTTTATCGATGATTAAAATAATCGTTAGTGACAGCCCCACGTCACTATCGTTAGTGACAGCCCCACGTCACTATCGTTAGTGACAGCCCTACGTCACTATCGTTAGTGACAGCCCCACGTCACTATCGTTAGTGACAGCCCTACGTCACTATCGTTAGTGACAGCCCTACGTCACTATCGTTAGTGACAGCCCCACGTCACTATCGTTAGTGACAGCCCCACGTCACTATCGTTAGTGACAGCCCCACGTCACTATCGTTAGTGACAGCCCCACGTCACTATCGTTAGTGACAGCCCCACGTCACTATCGTTAGTGACAGCCCCACGTCACTATCGTTAGTGACAGCCCTACGTACACATCCCTAATTCTTACACCAGATTGTCCTGAAGAAGTGGGAAAAAACCGGCACTGGAAGCTAGCCGCTAGAATGTCTCATTAAGCTAATCTTAGTTAGCATTTTCTGTTCTTTATGTATAGAAGGGAGCAACGAAAAGGTTAACGCCCCCTTTTGAGGTAAACCGGAGGCCATGTCCATTGAGATGAATGGGGAAACATTGACTGAGATCTTCACATTTACGTCTGAAAAACAACATTTTATGCACTTTATATATTTGTCTAATATAAAAGAGAAGCAAAGCAAGACGTTTGTTGCTGTAGATAGATTCACAGAGGACAGTTAATGTTTTAAAGTGGGCTAAAGTTAGCAGGAAGTGAGCATGTTCGGCCTTCACTATGAACCGTTTAGCCGTTCATAGGTCAAAAACAAAGCAATGTTGAATCATAAAAAGCTAAAAATTACTTCGTTATACGGGCAAACTACTACAACCTTGGATTTTATCAAATTAAGTCCCAATGAACGGCTAAACAGTTCATATTGAAGTCCAAACATGCTAACTTCCTGCTAACTGTAGCCCACTTTAAAACATTAATGGTCCTCTCTGTGAATCTTCTACAGCAAAAAAAATCTCTTGATTTGCTTTTCTTTTATACGAGACAAATATGTAAAACGCACAAAATGTGAAGATCTCAGTTGATGTTTCCCCATTCATCTCAATGGACTGTTTGTGGGCATTCTCTGTGTATACCATTGCGAATGAAATGTATGGAATTATACCTCCATGTCACTGCTACTTCTAGAACATAAGAAAATCAACTTTGTTTTCAACTTTTCTTCATAAAATATCACTAATGCAAAGCTATTTACCTCTTCCACAGGCATTCTCTCCTCACATGCAAGCTTTAAATGTCTGTCACAAGACAAAGGAGATCGTTTAACACTGTCCAATAGTAGCGTATGCAAGTGTGTTCCCCATATTCATTTCTCATGTTTAAAACTGCCCTCTCGCTGGACGCTATGAATCCTTGATGCTGTGGCGTGTGTCTAATTGGTTTAAATCCTGTCCCACTGTCCCTGCTTTATCCCTCTCTTAATCCAGGGACGGCCACTGAAACTGCCTCTCCAATTGTGCAACGTTAAACCTGCCTCAGACTCCACACGTTTCATAATTCAACAAACACAAAACGGATCAATGCAGAGGAGTGAAATAAAGAGATTCAATTACTTGTTCTTATTGTACTGGCCTGAAAACCAGCGCGTGATGCACCAGAGTCAACCCGCACTTAAGTCTATAATCAAATAAAATGTGCAAATCGTAGAATGAATTTCAGGAGTTCTAATGTACAATGGATTTCATGACAGTAGATACTGGTTGCGTTCAAGTGACATCACAATATTATACTGTATATGGGTTTCCAGTGACGTCACGCATAGCTGTGGCCACCATCTTACCTGAAGTGGAATTACCACACTACAATAAAAAACTATGCCATCACTACAACAATCAGTAATACACTATCACTACTCACTCAGGAGCAGGTAAATAAAGGTCAACTGATTGACCACAGTATTTGTATGTCATTGTGATGAATACTATCGGGCAAAAAGACAGAGCACATGGGCTACATATTTTTACAAGACAAAGATGTAGCTAGTAGCAGCAGCCAGGACGCACAGAGCAAGAGGCTCCCACACAGCCCAAAGAGCTATTGATACTCCTGGGACTAAATTAACACATCGAAGAGGAAATGGATGACCTTTCTCTGTGATTTTTACTGTAGTGTCAACAGAGCCTCAGTCAGAGCCTGTGTTTAGGCTGCTATGCTAAACCCGTTAGCATGCTTCCACTAACGGCTAGCGCATTTAGCCTACACTCTGCTCTACACAGTAAACACCATGAAAAAAGTACAGTAATACATCCGCTCTTACCTCAGTCACATGTTGTACCAAGGCTAGATGTTTAGACTGTGGTTCAGAGCGTCCTCATGGAGAGGTTTGTGCTTGTAGCTGAGCAGCAGTAGGTAATGTTTTTGTAACTGATGTGCTCCGATGGTCACAAATGTTAGAGATTGGTAATGTGATGTCATATTGCAAAGCATTATGGGATTTGCAGCAGGTTTTTTCCATAATAAACTAATGGAAGTTTTAAAAGGTAAAATATTGGAGTTATCCATATGTATCCACATATAAAAGCAATCTGACACTACAGTGAATTAGATGTATTTACCAGCAGTGACTCAGCAGCTAACGGCTCCTTTCTCCACTTTTTACAATGTTTTTTGCCAATGTTAATCTATGGACAACGCTTGCTAGCAGCTGCAAACATGGCGGATTTCCATGGTAACAGTGGGTTTTCCCCAACTCTATTCTTGCTCTCAGTAACTCTCCAGGTTACTCTCCAATCCAAAGGTTTTGACTTTCTTTAAGTATCAACTCTGTTCTTCTGTCTGAGGTGTAATTTTCAGATGTAGCATCTTGGGTTCAGTCAGTCTATCAGACCATCGATATAAAACAGGCATAGACTGTAGACTGATGCAGTTGTACTAGCCAGCGGGCATGTATAGTTTAAAATTGAGGTGGAGAGTAGCTGAAAATTCTATGTTGGTATCTATCCGAATGCAGATCTCTAGTCTTATTACTAGTTTCTCTGTAATTCCTGGGCTAATCCACATTAGGGTTGTTCCGATGGATGAACCAACATCACGATGGAGAACCACCATCACTGATAACCGTTACGCAGTGGTGTGCTGGGTAATCGGGAGAGTCGGGACGTTTCGCGGTGGGCCGCCAGAGAAAATTTTATTTGATATTGCACTCTGTCAGTTGTGCTGTCAGAGGCCTATAGGCTGTAACTGGGCTGAAGCAGGTGCCTGGGGCTGTTTCAGACATGAATAACGTCACTATCATGTGAATCTATCGAATAAGAGGCAGAAATAACTTTTGCATCATGCGTTTGAGATACATGAGAAGTAAAACACCCCTCTGGTTTAGCGCAAATTGGTAGGGTGCAGGGTACGCACAGGAGTGCAGCGTGCAGGAGGTACAAACATGAGCGATGTGTAAAACAAAAGTATATAAGTAAGAGGCTTCATTTAATTAGTGTATTCCTGGCTCTGCTGTGGAGATGCATCAGGCCCAGATCATGTGTGTGGCCCATGTTAAAAAAGAAAAGAAAAGAAAAAGAAAGACATAGCGGAGAATCGATCCCACTACCTCCAACTTATCAGCGCACTAACCATTTCGCCAAAGCTCGGATGGTCAAAGTGATAAAACTCCCGGGCCGAAATAATGTCCCAGCATGCCCCTGCTGTTAAGGCTGGAGCTTATCAGTCTAAGTGGACTGGCACATGTGGCCCCGGGGCCATTATGAAACTGGGTTTGAGAAACTGGGTACCCATTGCTAGTGTCAAGATTAACCGGTTTTACCATTACCACGGTTATAAAATATTAATCTTAACATTTTTGAGGACCCACAGTAAACTGCTGTCACGTCTTGAGCCGCAGTGCGGATATGTCCAAACGGAGCTCACTCACCGGTAAAGACTGAAGAAATCGTCCACCCAAACCACATGAAGTCAGCGACAGGTTAAATAATACAATGTGCACAGAGCAAGTCTTATCCATCCTCAGGATAATTCTATAACGTTGCCAAAGTCCCAGAAGCACCATGTGCAGCGCTGCTTTTGTTATGTTGCTGTCAAAAACAAAAGGAAAAGTGCGAGTGCAGGGAATTCAGATTAAAACATTTTTTTTTTGTAATAGTGAATCCATAAGATCAAAGAGAAAGTATCTTTAAACCAATTTGCCATTTGGACCAGTTTGCTTCATTTAGTTATGACTAATGGTAATATTTTATAGCCTATTTTAAAATCATTGTAAAATGTATTTCTAACATAGGCTGAATGTTCAATCATTTTTTCAAATAAAATGACTTATGATTAAATAAATATACAAATGTGGCTTTAATGTATTTTTTGTGTACATTTAGACACAATTGTAAAGGTTTTGAAAAATTCTCTGGATTTTCTTCCTTAATTCCAATAATCGTCAATGTAAAATCACAACATTTTTTCTCACAATTATTGTGACACAATATTTAAATCATGACATGACATCCCTGAGGGACAGACTTGACAAATGTAATATGTTAGATACAGACCACCATACCTTTGGCTTTACAATATGGGAAAATCATGTGAAATTCAACAGGTCTTGTGATATTTTATTAAACCAGATTAATTACTACACAAGTCTAGGAACTAAATTAGAAAAATTAAGAAAAATTTAAACTGCACTTTGCACTTTTGTGGAAATAAATGTGAGATGGTGTATTACATGTATGGTGGCTTCTTGTGGTATGGCTTTTGTGTCTTCCAATAATTAACAATAATTTAGCAAAATATTGTGCAGCTGTGCAGCCCTTATATGAAAAGCAGTTTGTACACAAATATTGTACACAGTGAGTATATGGATATTATCTATTTCTCTAATATGTAACTAACTTTTGAATACTATTCACAAGGCAATGTTGAAAAGTGGGACGTGATCTAAATAGGTGGGGCCTAAAGAGGGACAGGTGTCACCCTAAAGGTGGGTGAAATGTCTTGTAATGACAGTCTGCCCCTGCAGGAGCTGGGATTCGAACTCCTTACTAGGGCTGGGCAAAAAATCCATTTATTGATTTTGTAGCTAAAAACAATTTTTATTTTGCAAATTCAAATTTTTTAACAGCAGCAATAAATAAACATTAAAAAGTAAGTCTTTAGATCAATGAAGAAACCATCTTAATCTTATTCCTATCAGGAGTTATGGAATTATTAACTCTATTTATTACCGACCTTTGAGATGACAATTGAGCGTTACAAAAATAAATTGAATGATTGATTGAAATTGATTGATTTAGTCTCTCTAAAAATAAATTCTAAAAGCAAAAATGGCAGCTAAACAACTAAAAGACCAGCTGAAAATATAATTTGTTTTCTAAAATGCACCTGAATGCAGAAAATCACATTAAAAAAAAATAATTTGGAGATTTTTTTTTTCAGGCCAAATCACCCAGCCCTACTCCTTACCTTCCGATAATGAGACGACTTGCTCTACCATCTGCACCACTGTATCCCCCAGTGGCTCACTGGTCAGAGGGTTCTTCTACGGTTTGATCCCAGACTGTCGGCTGGATACCACTACTGTGTATGGAGTGAATGGAAATTGTAACTATGTCTGTGAAAGGCACTATATAAATAAAGATGCTCTTCTTCAGACCCTACTGGTGCATACCTTTGCTGTGTCCTTGGGCAAGACACTCCAACCAGCTTTTCTATATAAGAATGTGGGGTGTGAGTGAGTGAAAGACCTTGACACAGACTGGCACCAAGCCTCAGTCAGTCGAAACCAGAGGCAGCTGTGGCTGTGTAGCTTACCACCAAAGAGTGTAGGAAGTGAATGAATAATGAAGGAGCTTGTCAGGCTTGCAAAGTACAACAAATCCAATCCATTATTATTTTAAGCCCATACAATAAAGGCTTAACTATGTTGTTTTAATGAATCATTTTGAGTAACTCCTCAGGTATATGAAATCATTTTTGTGACGAGCCTTTCCGTGAGGCCAATGTCTAATTAAACTTGAGACATGCGGCGTGTGGAATTGTGCTGACTGAGGTTATTGTGATATGTCATTTCTCATTAGTGCTGACTAGTGAGTAATGAATATTTGTAGATCCTAAAGACGTATGTGAAAGTTGTCATCAGCAGCTTCTGTAGGTATTAGCAACTTGTACTCAATATAAAAATGAATAGTTGAGCCAACAAAGTATGCAGAAGGAGAGTAAGCCTATATGCGTTCATGTGTTCAATGTATTGTGAACCAATAATATAGTGTTTGCCATGTGCTCTGTATCCAAGCAGCTGCTCTAATGTTGATTTTAGACATTTGAATTATTTATCATTCACAATACTGTAATTTCCTGTTTGACTTTGAATGGCACGTTGTTACATAGATGGAGATCTCTTGATGGAGTCTTGTGTTCAAATTCTAATATTACAATATTTAATACCTACTTATCTTGCAGTTGTTTAGGCCTCTTCAAACATGTTTAAAATGTGCACTGTGAACTGAATATTGATTTTAAAATGTAAATTGTAGGGCTGGGTAATTAGTAGAATTAGTAGAAGGCTTGTTGTCTTTTGCCTAATTCAATTCAATTCAAATTTGTTACTCATTTTGCTGCTGTTGCAGGGATCTCCAACCAGTTGCTCAGGGGCGTCAGCTTGATGAGTCAAATTTTAGATGCACCTCAAAACAGTTAAGTGATAATAGATAAGTATAAAGCAGAAACTACTGTCAGTTTCTTTTTCTTTTCATTATTGGGTTGAATTATCGTATTAACAGTCCTAGAGGCCTAGTCACATGTGTTTCTTTGAAATTTAAATAGCTCACTGCTGTTTTTGCTACAAAAGACCCCTGCTCTATAGACTATTATTTTTAAAGCAAAATATCAAATCGAAAATCGAGATTGATCAATATGAGTAAAAAAAAATCGCCCACCCGTAATTGCAGATCTAGTGGTAATTACAACTATTAAAAGCCTTGTATATTGAATAGAAAAGACTGGGAACTGCGTCTGTCTCAGTAGGAGCAGTGACAATAGACATCTGTATGGAATCCTCTGATGGTCCATTCATGTCCACATCCAACGCAAGGCTTTGTGCTCTGAACCCAGTCAACTCTGTCCCAACCCCAAAATAACACTTTTCTTTACAAACATTTAACACACTCCGCAGAATTGGATAAGTCGGTGTCTAAAATGAATCAAACTACTGTGGCAGTGCAAGGTTATTTGTAGAGCACAATATATACACAAGGCAATTCGAAGTGCTTCACAGTTACAGAAAATTAGAAGAAGGCAGAAAAAATAATCAATCCATAAAGCCTGGATTTAAACATTGTTATAGTTGAAGCCTATCTCACATCTTCAACTGTTCCAGATTTTAGCCTCACCGTGTTTAGTCCTGACTCTGGGACCAGCAGGAGACCACTCCCTGAGGTCCTCACTATGTTTAGTCCTGACTCTAGAACCAGACCACTCCCTGAGGTCCTCACTATGTTTAGTCCTGACTCTAGAACCAGACCACTCCCTGAGGTCCTCACTATGTTTAGTCCTGACTCTAGAACCAGACCACTCCCTGAGGTCCTCACTATGTTTAGTCCTGACTCTAGAACCAGACCACTCCCTGAGGTCCTCACTATGTTTAGTCCTGACTCTAGAACCAGACCACTCCCTGAGGTCCTCACTATGTTTAGTCCTGACTCTAGAACCAGACCACTCCCTGAGGTCCTCACTATGTTTAGTCCTGACTCTAGGACCAGACCACTCCCTGAGGTCCTCACTATGTTTAGTCCTGACTCTAGGACCAGACCACTCCGAGGTCCTCAGAGCTTATGGTTCATACGGCTCTAACCTGTCACAGATGTACTTTGGTGCTAGATCATGAAGAGGCCAAGCTGTTCTAAAGTGTATTCTCTGAGCACTGGACTAATATGGTACTCTTCACTGTATAATGGTTTTTATACATGTCCATATTCCAATTATTTTTATTGATATCTTTATTTGGAATGAATATAAAAAAGATTGTATTAAAAAGGCATAGGTTGAAATCAAGACTTATAGAAATATGCACAATAAAATCCACAACCGTTCAAGAGAGAGACTTCCTCTCGATGGAAGTGGATGAAGCTAAATGGATATAGCCGCTACAGCACATCTGATTTTAGTTTTTCTACACAATTACATATATTTATTATATAATTACATAAATAAATTAAATTAGTTTGAATACAAACCGGGCATGACCATAACTCACTGGCCAACTTGTTTGTTGGCCAGTGAGGCTAGTTACTTGCCAGTTAATGGTTTTAATTGCCGCAATTTCATTAGTTATATTAATTACTATCACATATGTGACTGGTCATGGAAATGAGGGACAGTCACCAGCTCAACATTCGAGCAAAATAGCAAAGAAGTGATTTTTTTTTTTCTAAATGAGGTCCTTTTTCTAAATGAGAAGCCTTTCCATGTTTCAGATAACTGTATTGGTCTTTAAAAGCATACATTTTGAGTTTGCAAATGAGGTTTATTTTCAGGATATTCAGTGGGTGTGTTCTGTGGCACAGTTCACTGGCCATTCTCGTGTGATCATTTCCTACATTATTCTCCTATTAAAAAGCTTAAATTGCTTACTTTGCGTTGTCTTCATCTGAAAAAATCTCTTAGAAGTCCCAATATGTCTTTCTGTCGTTGCCACAAGCTGATGTTTTTATAGCGAGCTCCAGTAGTCTCCGAGTCTCTGCGCGATCTTGCCCAGGTCCCGCAAAGATCCGCACCAAATCCCGGCCCATGTCTATGGAGTGGAGTCTCCTGCGATGTTTTCCCCCTTTTTCACAAACGTTGTCCATATGAAAGTGGCGCCAAGTATTATAAATGAGATAAATGTCCGTACTTCGTTCTGTTCAATGACAAAATGGTGTCGGAAATGAGATGCAAATGAGCACCATTGTTTCAAACAAGCAGACAGAGAGAAGGCATTCTCTGGTTTACCTTTTCCAAAGTGCCTACCTTCAAATGTCCACAACTTCTCCAAATATTATCAGATTTCCATGTGTTGCACATCGTTGGAAATCTTGGAGACTACACTTTCAGAATCTGTGAATAACTCAAAATGCCCCAGAATCGACTTGTTCCATGGCTGGTCACATATGTTTCTAGAAATAATAATAGAGCACCAGTTTTATACAGGGAAGGGAATCTTATTTGTATAGAGTTTTCATATGATACAAGTCACACCCAAAGCGCTTCACGCATGAAAGGGAGGGGGGTTTGTTCACTCCATGCCGATACAGGGGTGAAAGTAGCTTAGGATATTTGACAAACTGAGCAACTTATTTATTTATTGTTTATTTGGTTGGGACAGTGCATGTTAATGAACACACATGAGAATTAGGGCTGGGGAAAAAAATCGATTCTGCAATATAAATCGATTTTTTTTTTCCCAAGAGTGTATCGATTTCATAAGCCACGAGTATCGATACTGAGCTGAATATCGTGTATCGTATCGTGAGATTAGTGTATCGCTACAGCCCTAATGAGAATCATGCATGTAAACACACCACTCCAGATTGTAGCCTTGGGCTAATTTGCAACCGTTGTCCCACACTCATACACACAAACACACTCTCATTCATCCTGATCTATTGTACATGTTTTTAGTGGTAGGGGAAACCGGAGCACCCGGAGGAAACCTACACAGACACGGGGAGAACATGCAAACTCCACACAGAAAGGCCCCGTATTGGCCTGGGATCGAACCCGGGACCTTCGAGCTGTGAAGCACAAGCACTAACCGCTGTGCTACCGTGCCGCCTTCACAAAGTTTCAGAGTTGTTTTAGACAAGACTTTTAGATTTCCAAGACATGGATCTTTGCTCTTCTCTTCTGTGCCATGTAAACAAACACATGCATGGACCAGAGCAGCGTGCTGACGTCCTGCTGCCTCAGAGCGTCAGAGCCGGGTTTAAAAGCCCAAGCCTCATTCTAAAGACACATGCAGCAGACTCCCCTGGATTCAGAAGCATACGAGTCTGCGCTGGAGCTCAATGCTCTGTGGTGCTGTGTAAAAGCACCATGCTCAGACTCAGTCCACTCTCATCAGTTTCATGTACACGCAGAAAGTTTGGGGGTACAGGACAGAATCTACAGGGCAGATTAGAACATTCTGGGCTTTACATGTAAAGCAGAGGTTTAATGTTTTAGTTTGCGTGAGGTGAGAGAGCTCCTGTTCTTGCCTGCTGTTAAACGGACTCCAAATATTTTCACAGAACACAGTACCAGGCCATTCAAACTTACTTTCACCCCTGGTTATAGGGAATTAAATCTAGAGGAGCAGCTACAAAATACAACAAATATACAACAAAAACGATTAATATTCCAAGTTTATTGTATTATGATACACATTTGGATCTTGGAGTCCAATAATAAAGTGGTCATGAGAGCAAATTAGTATTACTAGCCAAAGATGGAACGCTCTAATTTAGTTATCATCTGCAGTGATGCGGTTGTTGTATCGGACTGTTGTGGTGAAGGAGTTGAGTCGAAAGACGAATCTCTCGATTTACCGGTCGATCTA